>WAAB01001657.1:0-12361 GCA_013389865.1 Piaya cayana | reverse complement strand
CATGGGATCCATCACATGTGGAATCACTCAGATCCATCACCCCTGGAAGCACCTCAACCTATCACCCCATCAGTGTGCTCCCCATGGGATCCATCACACATGGAACCACTCAGCCCCATCACCCCATCAGTGTGAGCCCCATGAGACCTATCACCTGTGGAACTACCCAGACCCATGAATCCATCAATGTGCTCCCCCTGGGACCCGTCACCTGTGGAACAACCCAGACCCATCACCCCATCGGGGTGCCCCCCATGGGACCCATAAAGCCATGAGGGTGCTCCCCATGGGATCCAGTACACGTGGAACCACTCAGATCCACCACCCCTGGAAGCACCTAGACCCATCAGCCCATCGGGGTGACCCCCATGGGATCCATCACATGTGGAACTACCCCGACCCATCAACCTATCGGGGTGATCCCCATGGAACCCCTAAACCCATCAGAGTGCTCTCCATGGGATCCAGCACACGTGGAACCACTCAGACCCATCACCCCACCAGTGTGAGCCCCATGAGACCTATCACCTGTGGAACAACCCAGACCCATGAATCCATTAATGTGCTCCCCTTGGGACCCGTCACATGTGGAACTACCCAGACCCATCAACCCATTGGGATAACCCCCATAGGACCCATAAAGCCATGAGCGTGCTCCCCATGGGATCCAGCACACCTGGAACCACTCAGACCCATCACCCCTGGAAGCACCCAGGCCCATCACCCCATCAGTGTGAGACCCATGGGACCCGTCATCTTTGGAACAACCCAGACCCATCACCCCCTCAGGGTGCTCCCCATGGGACCCATAAAGTCATCAGTGTGCTCCCCACAGGATCCAGCATATGTGGAACCACTCAGATCCATCAACCCTAGAAGCACCTCAACCCACCAACCCGTCAAGTGCTCCCCATGGGACCCATCACACGTGGAACCACTCAGACCCATCAACCCATCAGTGTGAGCCCCACGGGATCCATCACCCCTGGAAGCACCTAGACCCCTCAGCCCATCGGGGTGATGCCTCTGGGACCTATAAAGCCATGAGGGGGCTCCCCACGGGATCCAGCACACATGGGACCACTCAGATCCATCACCTCATCAGCGTGCACACCATGGGACCCGTCACCTGTGGAACAACCCAGACCCATCACCCTATTGGGGTGACCCCCATGGGACCTATAAACCCATGAGTGTGCTCCCCCCAGGATCCATCACACGTGGAAGCACTCAGATCCATCACCCCTTGAACCACCTAAACCCTTCACCCCATCAGCGTGCTCCCCATANCACGGGATCCATCACCCCTGGAACACCTCAACCCTTCGCTCCATCAGTGTGAGCCCCATGGGATCCAACACCTCTGGAAGCACCTCAACCCTTCACCCCATCAGCCTGCTCCTCATAGGACCCGTTACCCATGGAACCACTCAGATCCATCATCCCTGGAAACACCCCAACCTATCACTCCATCAGTGTGCTCCCCCTAGGACCTGTCACCTGTGGAACCACCCAAACCCATCAATCCATGAGCCTGCTCCCTACAGGATCCATCACCCACGGAACCACTCAGATCCATCACCTGTGGGACCACCCNACTCAGATCCATCATACGTGGAATCACCTGAACCCACCAACCCATCTACCTGCTCCCCATGGGACCCATCGACCCATCAGTCCACTCCCCACGGGATCCATCACCCACGGAACCACTCACATCCATCACCTGTGGAACCACCTGGACCCATCAACCCATCAGCCTGCTCCCCATGGGATCCATCACCCATGGAACCACTCAGATCCATCATACGTGGGATCACTTGAACCCACCCACCCATTGGACCTATCCCCACAGGACCCATCACCCATGGAACCACCCAGAAGTATCATCTGTGGAATCACCTGAACCCACCAACCCATCAGTCCACTCCCTGCAGGACCCATCACCCACGGAATTACCCAGACCCATCACCCCATGGCTCTGCTCCCCGCAGTTGGAAACCCCCTGGGTCGGGCCCAGCCTGACAGCAGCTCGCACACAACTTCCCCTGGAGATGCTCCAGCAGAGGCCAAAATCCCTGGGGAAAGTCCTCCCTGATGCTGGAGGAGCCCCTGCCCACGCCTCACGGTGCTGGGGAAGCTGCAGACTCGGCTTCGAGCACCAATAAACGGAGCATCTTCCATCAACGGAGGAAGCTTTGGACTCCTACCTGCACCAGGGATGTGGCAGCGTCCTTATCCTTCTCTCCTCTCCCAAGGAATTCAGCTCTGGTAGCACTGGGAGCTCTTTTAGGCCAAGGGTTAAAATATTTGGGAAAAAAAACCCAAACAAACCCCAAAAATCCCCCAATCTTAATTAACATTGGCAGGAAAATTCCTGTTCCATTCGGGTTCTGGGAGCGGTGGCTGCAGCTGCTGCGTTATGGCAGTTTAAGCACGACAAGGGCTATTAGCAAAATCCCTTTTTTGCTTTCCACCAAGAACTAAATCCCTTCTCGTTGGAGCCGAGCGCGTTGTTCCAGGTCAAACACTCGGCTGGTAGGAACGGAGCGCGGCCTCGCTGAACCCGAGGAAACGCGGCAGGAGGCTCTGCCTGGGCTCCTTGCCCTGTTCCTACAGGGGTTGTCGGTGAATTCGAGCTGGATTAAAAAATAAAACTAAATTATAAAACTAGGAGAATCCTAGAAACTCATTTGAAGAAGAAAAAAACAATCTTTTAGGTGGTGGCTTTGTTCCACCTCTCCCGCAGTTTGGGTGCGACAGTCAGGATGTTGGTTTTTACGATTAAAATTAATGGGAATTAGTTAGTGCCAAGTTCTGCTCGGGAAGGTTTCCGGGGTGGGGGAGCTCCTGACCTGTTCTTACAAGAAAGCGAAGGCAGACGCAGCCCCGGAGCCGCCGTTCCTTGCTTGGTTTGCTCCCTCCCTGAGAGCTGCGGGAGGATAATTCAGCTCCAGCGAGGAGCTATTTTGCCTTCCATGGGTTTGGTTTGGGTTGGAGGGACCTCCAAGCCCATCCAGTCACCTCCCACTGGCTCAGGGGCTCCAAGCACCATCCAACCTGCCCTTGAACCCCTCCAGGGATGGAGCAGCCACCACTTCTCTTGGCAACCTGAACCCCACCACCTTCATCACGAAGAATTTCTTCCTAATATCTAACCTAAATCTTCCCCCCCTCCAATTTAAAGCCATTTCCCTCTCATCCTATCACTCCAAACCCTATAAAAATTCCCTCTGTGGCTTTTCTGGATCCCCTTTCAGCCCTGGAAGCTGCTCTAAGGTCTCCGCGGAGCCTTCTCTTCTCCAGGCTGAACAACCCTGATCATCCTTGCAGCCCTCCAGCCCCCTAAGTCTCACAGCAGAGGTTAGAGTCACTCCAAGGAGCATCCTTAGCAGGGACCCCCTTGCCGTGTCCTTGCACCACCAGATGAGGAACATCCCAGCTCCCCCGGGCTGGACAGACCTCCAGGTACCCAGAGCCACCACGACAGGCTCAGCCGGAGGCTTTGGGTTTGGATGGTGCCCGTCGCTTCCAGAAAAATATGGGGTTGGGAATGAAAGTGGAGGAAAGGTGACGAGCGGAGTCGGGTGGTTTGGTTTCTACCAAGAGGCAGGTCCAGGCAGGCGCTGCGAGCGCTGCTCCTGAGTCAGACGCGTTTGCTCAGCCAGATAATGGCTCAACCTCTTCTTCCATCCCTGGGAGGTGCAGCGAGTCCCTCATCCTTGGATTTTCTTCCTGCCGGTGCTGCCGAAGTCCCAGCTCCTCGGTCCCTTCTCCAATTTTCTTTAACCCAGTCTAGGTTTGCACGCAAGCAGAAACCAGGCAAACACAGAGCGAAGGGGTTTATGGAGAAATGAATTAATTATTCCTTCCTCCCACCCCAGGGACCACAGGGGTGAAGGGACTTGGTGCCATTCGGCGCCACCGTGAGCTCCAGTAGCGCCGTGTCATAGAATCATAGAATCACAGAATCACAGAATCGTAGAACCACCAGGTTGGAAGAGACCCACCAGATCATCGAGTCCAACCATTCCTATCAAAACCCAAATTGTGTCCTGTCCCAGGGTGAGGGTCTGGGGGTCAGGAGCTCTCCAAGGAGCACCAGGCACCGATTTCTGTGTGTTTGCACTCATGGAAAGAATGGGAAGAGCCACATCAATGCTGCCCATGGGTCCGGCTGGAGCATCCCAGGTGTAAATGCCCGGGGATGCTGCTCCCTTCTGCGCCGTGGGATGTGGGAGCTGGGTGACAACCCATAAATCACGCTGGGGACGGGCAGGAGGAGGTGGATGGAGGAGCAGAGCGTCTGCTCCTTCCCACAAAGAGCTCCTCGATACCATCTAACGCTCTCACTCCTGGGAGCCCAGGCTCTCCCCGTATCGCTGCTCCGCACGCCGCGGCTGGTGAGCAGCTGCCTCAGCCGATAACTGGAGGATTCTGGCTCCTCTTAAAACCCAAGGTCAAAAAAAAAAAACCAGTGGGAAATTGGGAGTGTAACAAAGGGCTGGAAACAGCCCCCGTGCTGTTCCCCGACATCCTTCCACAGCTCTTGGTGTGATTCCTGGGGGGGCAATGAGGTGGGGGGTAACGTGTTTCCCCTCCATCCTATTTCTAGCAAGCGGCACAGGAGCAAAGCTCCATTCATGTCTTTCCTAGACCAGCTCCACAGCCCCACAGATCCCTCTCCCACCTCTGCCTCCCTGCCTGGTCACCGACTCCACCCATGACAATGGTGGGGGGGGGGACAACTCAGAATTTCTTTTCATCTTTCACCTGAAAGAAAAAGAAATATCCCCGCTTTGATAGAATCATAGAATCATAGAATCACCGGGTTGGAAGAGACCCATTGGATCATCGAGTCCAACCGTTCCCATCAAACACTAAACCATGGCCCTCAGGAACATGGTTTCCCCTCTATGCCTGGAGAGGACTCGGGGGAGCCTTTAAATTTGGATTTTGCCATCGCTTTCGGCAGCACCCCCGGGTTCAGCAGACGGAGCAGCAGCTTCGGTTGTTTGGAGAAGGCACAAACCCCATGTGCGTAAACACAGAACAAAGTTACATTTATAGAAATGGACTGGAAGAAAGAGAAGTTTCCCTCAGCTTCCCATTCCCACCCCCAGCAGCAGCAGAAACGCGGAGCTGGGCTGGAGGTGAAGCCCTGGAGCTGGAGGGCAGAGGCCTGCAGCTCCTGCCTTCCCCAGCCTGTGGTCTCCTGGGGCACTGGAGCCACCTAGGGTCCCAGCTGGTCTCTCATCCATCGCCTACAGCATCCCTAGTCCACAAAGCCTCAGGGAGCAGAAGCAAGTTAATGGTTGGACTCGATCTGGTGGGTCTCTTCCAACCTGGTTGTTCTATGATTCTATGAAAAGTGGGACTAACGCCTAAATGAATAAGAGGGCAAAACGTAACGTGTCTGTCTCACCTCTTCCTCTTCATCAACTGGCGTGGAAGCTAGAAAAAAAAAACATTAAGTCCTTCAAGCACTTTTTAAAAGGAAATTAAAAACCCGCAACGTCTGTTCGAGTTTTCCAAGACTTGAGGCTCGCAAGGCAGTCGAAGCTAATGCTGGTGAACTGTGCAAAAGTGCCGGAGCGGAGAGGTAGGAAGGACACTGCGAGCTCCTCCGACGCTCACGTCGAAGGTCTCCGCCGCTCTGGACCCAAAGTGCTGTCAGTGCTCCCTGCTGGGCTTGTTTCAGTCGCTGCGAACTCACCACGTCTCTCAAAGACCTGGAGTGGGGGCAGCGCCGCTTAACCTGCAGGAACAGAACCGAAGGGTCACCTGGGGGTCCCGAACCGGACACCAGCCTCTGGGCTTATTCCAGCATCTCTTGGGATGAGCTCTTCCCAGCGAAAGCGATCCAGCCCTCTCCTTATTCCCTTATTCTCTGTGGATGTGCTGCCACCACACAGCTGGTCCTATAGAAACAGGGCTGATGGGTCCTATAAAAACAGGGTTTGAGGTGCTGAGGGACATGGGTTAGAGATTGGTGGGAATGGTTGGACTCGATGATCCAGTGGATCTCTTCCAACCTGGTTATTCTATGAATCACTGATGTCTTTTTTTTTCTTTAAAATCTGCTCTGAAACTCCTGGACGTTTTGATGGGCACGTCCATGTAGCTGATTTTGATTAAGGTCCTCAGAGAAAGGCTGCAGAGGGAGAAACTCAGCAGTAGGACGCTGGGGTTTGCACATTTTTCATCCAGAAACAGAAATCATCCACTTCTTGACGGTAGCCAGAGGTCGCCAGGAAAGAGCAGCACAAATTAAAAAAAAGAAAGGCTGGAAAGAGGGTGTAGATGTGACACCAGAGATTAGGAGGAAGTTTTTTACGGAAAGGGTCATTGGGCATTGGAATATGCTGCCCAGGGAGGTGGTTGATTCGCCTTCCCTGGAGGTGTTTAAGTCACGAGTAGACGAGGTCCTGAGGGACATGGTTTAGTGTTTGGTGGGAATGGTTGGACTCAATGATCTGATGGGTCTCTTCCAACCCGGTGATTCGGTGATTCTGTGATTCTGTGACACAGCATCTGCAGAAGATCATGCTTAAACTCCCAAGAAAGATAAACCCACTTCTGCTGCCAGATCGTGATGAAAATTTGAGGTTGTTAAAACCCCCATGTGAACCACCCCAAGGAGCAGCCCTGGGTGTGTTTGGTACCAGGCAAAACTCCCCACACTGGAGCTCATTTGATAGGAATGGTTGGACTCAATGATCCAGCGGGTCTCTTCCAACCTGGTGATTCTATGATTCATTCACAGGCTCTCAGGAAGCCCCCCCAGACCCACCACTCCTTCCTAGGGCAGCGTGGACGTTGTCTTTCTGCTGGGGGGGGAGGATTCAGTATCGAAGCGCTCTTACTCACCGCCCGATGACGCTGTTGTTGATCTGGAGATCACAAGTCACTGACCTCATCTGCTCCAGGAGCTCCTGCATCCTGCCGGGGACACAACCAGCTCCTGATCCTCGTGCTCCTCAGCCTCCTGCTCCCTCCCCGAGAACCTCCTGCTCCCTCCCCGAGCGCCTCCTGCACAGGGGCTGGTGGAGCTGGCAGGGATGTCCCAGGGGTCACTGACCAGAGGCTGCACCCAGCAGGGCCACCAGTGGAATCAGGATGGATTCGTAGATCCATTTAGGTTGGAAAAGACCTTGAAGATCATACTGTGAACCCCAAACTTCCAACTCCAGCACAGAACCGTGTCCCTGAGCGCCACGTCCACGTGGCTTTTAAATCCCTCCAGGGATGGGGACTCCACCGCTGCTCTTGGCAGCCTCTGCCAGGGCTTCACCACCCTTTCAGTAAAGAAATTGTTCCTAATATCCAACCTAAACCCTCCCTGGCACAACTTGTGGCTATTTTCTTTCATCCCATCGCTTGTCACTTGGGAGAAGAGCCTAAAACCCAGCTCACCACAACCTCCTGTCAGGAGCTGCAGAGAGCGATGAGATCTCTCCCCTCAGCCTCCTCTTCTCCAGCCTCAACACCCCCAGGCCCCTCAGCTGCTCCTAGATCCGCTGTTCTCCAGCCCCTTCCCCAGCTCCGTTCCCTTCTCCGGACGCGCTCCAGCCCCTCAAGGTCTTTATTGCATTGTGGGGTCCAAACTGAGCACACGATTCGGGTCGCAGAGCGGGGGGATTATCCCTTCCCTCATCCTGCTGGGGAAAAACCATTGCAAAGCCCTTGTCCCAAGAGACTCACCCAAAAGCCATCTCCTGGCGCGCCTGGCTCAGCTGGGCAGGTGAGGGTGCAAGAGGAACCGTGGCCAAACTCCATTTCTCCATCTGGAGAAACCTTTCCAGAGCCTGCAGAGAGGGAGAGAGACTTGGGATAGCCGAGACCAAGCTTCTCCCTGCAGCCCTGGGACAAAGCACTTGCAGATACGACACCCGTGAAGTCACATCCTCCTCTGCAGGACAAACAAAAGGACCAGAGCATCTATCGGGGAGGGGCTGTTCATAATGGCTTGTGGTGATAGGACGNTACGAGAGCTGTTTTGAGTGAAAAAAACACCCTCTGCCTGCACTCAACCACCATAAAAGCTCTCAGTTCCTGAAACCACTGTTAACGTTTAATAATGACTTATCCTTTTCCATAGAAAAATGGTTGGACTCGATGATCCAGTGGGTCTTTTCCAACCTGTTGATTCTATGATTCTATCACCGTGAGAGCTGGGGGTGAAGCATCACCTCATCCTTCTCTTGCCTGCTGGGTACCGATTCCCCAGAGCCAGGGGGTCATCGAGCCCAGGGGAGCCCCTGGCTCAGCTTTATCCATCCCTTGCTCTGCAGAGTAGGAGGAAGGCGGCATCTCCAGCGTGGATCACCCGCAAATAAGTCGTTCAAAACCACTCCTGCTTTTCCCTGCTTATCGCACGGGCTCTGCTGGGAGAGAAGCAGCAGGGAAAAATCCGAGCGGCAGCATCTGCGGGGACCTACGCTGTGCAGGCAGTGCTGGCACTCCGTCATCTCCACGCTGCAGGCGCTGATGTGGCTGCTGAACCTCTTCAGATGCTTCTTTATCTCACAAACTTTCCTAGGAAATAATAAAAAAAAAAGATTACAAAATTCCCAGTCAACGCTCGGCAGCAGCGTGGATCGTGACGATGTTTCGTGTTTTAACTCTCTGCAAAGTGTTTCTGGATCTAAATTAAAGTCCTGAAGGAAAGCGAATGAATCACAGCGGCGCTGTAATTAGGACTGCAGCTCTGCTAATGGCCACCGTAGGGGAGCTTATCCTAACAACACTAATAGCAAATTAATTAGGGGAATTGTTGCTTGTATGAGAATCAGAGAATCACGAGAGACAACTCAAGCCCATCACTGCTGTCTGTTCCCTCTGGAGGGCTGAGCGTCTACTCAGAAATCTTCCTGGGACGCATTCTCTTAGAATCATGGAATCGTTAAGGTTGGAAAAGATCTTAAATCTCATCCAGTCCAACCCTCAGCCCCCAACGGCACCGAGCCGATTAAACCGTGTCCCAAAGCACCGTGTCTACTCGCTTTTGAACGTTATGGTTGGACTCGATGATCCCGTGGGTCAATTCCAACCTGGTTATTCTGTGATTCTATTCCATGATCTCCAGAGATGGTGACTCCCCAGCTTTTCCCCAAGCTCTCCTTGCCCATTTGAACCATACGAAAGCCAGAAAAGTTTCCCCTGGGTCACACACTGCATCCAGTTTCTCTACATGCAGCACCCCAGACCCCAAAGCGAGCAGCATCTCAGAGGGTTTTTGTTCCAGGATGATGTGGCCAGTGTCCCTCAGCTCTGAATCCACTTAGGACTTTCTGGCTGGGGGTGCCAGGCAGACCATGAGTTGTATATAAANAGGGGACTATGAGCATCAGAAAGGGTCATTGGGCACTGGAACAGGCTGATCAGGGAGGGGGTTGAGTCACCTTCCCTGGAGGGGTTTAAGGGACGAAGTGCTGAGGGACATGGGTTAGAGATTGATGGGAATGGTTGGACTCGATGATCCAGCAAGTCTCTTCCAACCTGGTGATTCTATGATTCTATGATTCTATGATCAGCTTCTGCTCCTGAAGATAAACCTGCCTGCGCATGAGGGATCACGGTGTGGAAACCACCAGCCGGAAAGAGCAGAAGGCAGGGACGGGGCAGGATGGGGCAGATATTGCATCTCAAACAAATTTCTAGCCTGAACATCCTCCTTTCCAATTAAATCCCATGCAGGGTCCCTCCAGCTCAAAAGCTGGGTTCAATTCTAAGGTGTTATAGACAGTCCAGGGCGGTGGATGCTGCTCTCAAAAAGCCACCTTGCTATAAAAATCCAATTTCTGCAATGTCCTCTAGCCCCCGAGTGCCTCCCCAGCTCCTCTCAGAGATGTGCAGATCGTGCTCCATCCCCGCGAGGTAATTTCCTCTTTGTATTATTCCCCAAACACCGTTTAACAGCGAAATCGCGCCTAATAAGCAGATCCTCCTGCCTCAATAGCAATTTCGTCCTGATGAAATAACCTCTCCCCGCCGGAGAGCGCGGGAACCCGCTGCTCAAAGCCGAGCTGCAAATTCAGGGAGTTATTTCTGGAACCTCCTTCCAACGAGAGGGCAGAGACACGCAGCGGGATCTCCGGCAGCCACACAGAGCTGCTTCTTGAAGGTCTTATTATCCCTTTACGATAGGGATAATTCTCTCAGCAGCCGTTACCAGCATCATCATCTGCATCCCAGCGCTCAATTGATAGTGTTCAGAAGCCCTGGTCCTTGGCTTGGTTGTTGCCCCATTCCCATCTCCACTAGGGTCTTAATCAGCATCATCATCTGCATCCCAGCACTCGATTAATAGAGAATATTCAGAAGCCCTGGTCCTTGGCTTGGTTGTTGCCCCATTCCCATCTCCTCCAGGGTCTTAATCAGCATCATCATCTGCATCCCAACACTCGATCGATAGCAGAGAGCGTTCGGAAGTCCTCGTCCTTGACTTGGTTGTTGCCCCATTCCCATCCCCACCAGGTTCTACAAGCTAGAGACCCAAAAGCGAGGAGGTGCTGGTACCTCATCCTGCTGCTGTGGAGAGCCAGAGCCTCCTGGTACTGCTGGACACAGTCCTCCTGGAAAATCAGCAGAACCTTCCTGGCCAGATGCCCTAAGTTCACCCTAAAACCAAGAAAAAATAAAAGAGTCTGTTGTTATTTCTTATTTCTTTCACTGCATGAGAATTAACATCACAGTTCGCATGGCAGGAGATGGAGAGCTGATTTCTGAGTGGAGATGGAGGGTCTGGATGTGCAGTAATTAATATATTGTCATAGAATCATGGAATCACCAGGTTGGAAGAGACCCACCGGATCATCGAGTCCAACCAGTCGAATTATGATGAATTATTGAATTATGATGAATTATTGAATTACGATGGAGAGGAGAGGGAGGTTTCGGGGGGCAGAGAGATGCAGGCGGGGGTGTCCCGGCTGCCGTCCCCTTCCGAGGAGTTTTTGCCTTGGAGTTTAAGGTTAAGGTTAGACTGAAGATTAATTCCCTGGAGGGGTTTAAGGGACGGGTGGACGAGGTGCTGAGGGACGTGGGTTAGTGATTGATGGGAATGGTTGGACTCGATGATCCGGTGGGTCTCTTCAAACCTGTTTTTTTCTATGATTCTATGATAAATTTGCTGCCTGTTTAAATGTGACCATCCTGGTATGTATCGAAACGTTTCTTGTGTATCTTGTCCCTGTTAAATTCCCCTGGTTTCGCTGGAAACTGAAAGGAGGATTTTTTTTAAAGGTGCAAAAGCCGTCACTCGCTTCGCTCCCACGGCAAAATGAAATGGAAGCACAAACACTTCCTCAATCAGCATCTCGACAAATTCATAACCACAGACTGAGTAAGAGGGAGAAAGAACCTGAAACGTGCTCATTCCTTGTGGTCTCAAGGACTTGGCCCAAGAGCAAGTCCTTCTTCCCCGGAAAGAGGAGCAGGTTGGGACTTACTTATCCAGCTTGTGTATTTGCTCCTCGTTGTAGCTCAGCCCTGGGGAGAAAACAGAGTGATCAGCGTGTTTATCCTGTTCATAACCCGATAAACCGCGGAATCCTAGAATCGTTACGGCTGGAAAAGACCTCTGAGCTCATCCAGCCCAACCCCACCACGCTGACTAAACCATGGCCCGAAGTGCCAAGGCCACGCGGCTTTTTAACCCCTCCAGGGATGGAAACTCCACACTGAGCAGCCCCTTCCAGTGCTCGACAACCCTCTCAGTGCAGTGGTAGTTCCTAACAGCCCAAATAAACCTCCCCTGGTGCAACCTGGTGGAAGGAGAGGAGATGTGTGTAAGGAGAAGCCAGGTCGCCTCAGCAATTCAGCATTTCATAACACTTAGAGACACTCTAGGGGCTTTTCAGGGCTGGGGTAATTCTCATGGTCCAGGAACGATGGTAAAACCCAATAAAATGAAATGATTGTCTGATTCTGTGATTCATTTTGATAGGAATGGTTGGACTCAATGATCCAGTGGGTCTCTTCCAACCTGGTTGTTCTATAATTCTATGATTTTTCCCACCCCGACAGCACAGGGACGTCCCTGTCTCGTGTCCCCAGGGGCTGCTGTCCCCATCACTCACGCAGACACGTCCTGGCCCTCTTGAACTGCCTGTAGATCTGCTGCATCTTCTCCAGGCAGCACTCGATCTGCCGGATGCTGGAACCAAGGGACACGAGGGGTGAGGTTGGGGGGAGATGAGCAGGTTTGGGGTGAAACCCCAACACGCTGTAAGTGGGGGACGCTGCTGCCGCTCCCCAAATCTGCACCAGGGACATCACCTGGGGTTAGGGGGGTGTGGGGGTGTGGGTGTGTGTGTGTTCAGGGCTGTTAAATGCTAGGGAGGAACTGGGAGGGCAC
>WAAB01001656.1:1309-34237 GCA_013389865.1 Piaya cayana | reverse complement strand
TAGAAAGGAGTTTGGCAAGCATGCTCACTAGCTATCTCAATACTTTCTGGTGGATCCCATCTAGCCCCATAGACTTGTGTGTGTCTCATTGGCCAAGCAAGTCTCTAACCACATCCTCTTGGATTATGGGAGCTTTGTTCTGCTCCTCTACCTCCTGGGGATGTACACACATGGAACAACATTCCTTATTATTGAAGACTGGAGCAAAGAAAGCATTAAGTATCTCAGCCTTGTCCTCATCCTTTGTCACAGTTGTTCCCTTTGTATCCAATAAAGAGTGAATATTCTCCCTGATCCTCCTTTTACTATTCATGTTTNTCCAAAGTCTGTCCTCTCGAAGTTTAAGGTGGCCGTTCTGCTAAACCCCCTCCTCATCTCACCTAGAACTGAGAATTCTACCATCTCATGGTCACTTTGCCCCAGGCATCCTCCAACCACCACATCTCCCACAAGGCCTTCTCTGTTGACAAATAAAGGGTGGCCTCTCATCACTTACTTTATGTACCATGTCCACTGGATTTGGTAAGTCACATGTTAAAGCCGACATTCATCTGCTGTGAATAGATTCTGTCACTAAATTTTTGGGTTGCTCCTGTTTTGGCAAGACATAGGTAATTGTTTCCTGTTCCAGGTGCTCAACTAGAGACAACTTCTCTGGTATCCTACTTTTGCAGTGGTTTCTGCAGCAAGGATAAAGCCATGTAGGTCCCTGCTTCCTAAAATCTTTCCTTAAGAAGCTGCACCTTGTGGTGGATGCTTTGATGCTTTTGTTTCATTCTGTGAGACTTGTCAAGAAAATGTGGCACAGATTTAGAAGAAATTTTTCTGAATTACAGACACTGTAACCCTTGCAAATATCAGGTAGTTAGAACTGTTTATGGAAAAGTATTGTATATAAAATTACTGCCTTATCTCACCATTCCTATATATTGTGCATTCAGGAAGTGTTTATATTCCAGGTAACAATTCTGCACACACATAACTTTCTCTAGACTAGCCTATTTCTTCTTTCTTTGAGTTAGGCTAGGCATGGCTCCTTCCTTGCCTTTTTCTTCAGCAAGTTTCCCTTTAATAAGCAACTATCATAAATTTCCTGAGCTTTGTATCCCAGAAACACAAGATTCATGAATGTATGTGTTCTGGTACAATGGAAGAAATGACCATGTGTTCTCTTTCCTCAGGCCTTTAATATTTAGGAAGGGTTAAGCCACATATTGCTTTCAATTAACTTGCTAAAAATTGGTTCCTCTGTTAGTCCTAGGAAGTGTCAATGGTGCTTATGAGTTAAGCCTTTTGCCTACATACTCATTTCTGCTGTTTTCTGTTTGGACAAAGTTTTCATACCCTGGGGATTTCAGATGATTGACCCAGAGAGAAAGCCGAGTCTGTGTGACAATATGGTCTTCAGTTACCACTGCCAACACAAATAAATGGCTTCTTTCTAGCTCTATCATGAGTAATCTGAGTGGGATTCAGGTTTTTGATAGACTTCAAAAAATCCCACACATGAAACAATATACTGTTTTAAAAGAAAATCAGATTTAAGGCAATAAACCATTCTTTATCTTAAGAGAATGTTTTTCTTTCTTAGTTTCAAAGTCAGACAAGTGGGAATCTGGAATTGTCCAGCTGAATAATGGAAATTTGCAACTTCATGGTTTGGTTCTAAATTGTGCTCATCAAGATCTAGTCACATCTATACTCATGTTTATTTTTTAAAAAGGGGGGGAAATATGGAGAAAAAGATCACATTTGATCATTGATGAAATACTCTAAAATTATTATTCTTATTATATAGTCCAAGTCAAAAGACTTGGAAAAAATTTTTGAATCTTGAGGATGCTGAAACTGAGTATAGCTGTAAGTCTTTAGTGAGCATACAAAATTTGCCCCTTCTGAAGATTCTTACACAGCAAGACCAACATTTTTGGCAGTATTCAGGTTAGACATTAGTTCTCCTACAAGCATTTCAATTCAATTATCTCATTTTCTGAGCTGCCAAGCCTCTGCAATGTGCACTTTCTACCAACAGAAGTGTAAGAGCTCAGTGGTTCTAAAAATCGGATTCTTCAATGCCCACAGACAGGCTAACGTGAATCTATAGGTGCCTTACTTCTTTAAAAATGTTTACTGCTTGTGAAAGATAGTATATGATTATGCTTTAAAAAAAATCATCTATTATTAATATTAAGAATTAACTAGAAAGCAACACATGTCACACTGTTCAGTTCATTTCTTGAGATATATCAGTGCTTTTCTTTCCTGCTTTTAGTGAAAGTAAAAAAAAGGAAATATTGTTGAGTAAGGTGCTTTTAATGGTGGTGCTTGTCTCCTATGCCTTTTGCTGTTGGACTCACATGCCTTCAGTACAGAAGCACTAAATGGCATATCCAGGTTGCATATGTACAGCATAAATGCTATTTTTATTACCTAGTGACAAACTGCATTCACATATTGCAAATCAGGTGCCGTAAGCCTCTAACTGCTATCAATTTGAGAGGAGGAAAATCAACAGTATTCTAAAAAATACTGGGATGTCAACTAGGAGACGGTTATTTTTTCAGTTGTTTATGGTGAAAATAGGTGAATTCAAAGGGAAAACAAATGTAATTTCTTTGCAGATGCTGCTTATAGTTTTGGCCTGAAAAAAAAGCCTAAGAAAAGTTTGTTTTCTGCTGAAAGACAAATATATTTCTGTGCAGTACCTTGCAACAGGTATTAAGAATACTTTTTCTTCAGAGAACTTCAGCTATACAATGCTGCCAATATCACTAGAAGTCATTAATAGTTTCATCTGCTGCACAATGCAAAAAACATAAACGATGTAAGAAGCACTGGCTAGATGTCTAAACATTCTGAAAAAGTAGAGTTGCATGCTTTGTTGTCTTATTTCCTCCTTTCTCATCCTACATCTCTTCTTCTGTTGCCCTAGTTTGATCCTTTTTCTGTGAATTCTTATACTTCTTTTTACTCCAGTGAGACTGACCCCAGGCTTTTGTAGCCAGTTTGCCTTGTTTGAAGACAACTATCAAAACAAAGAATAAGCCACAAAGGCATCTTTAGTAACTTTGAAACTAACTTTCCTGATGCTTAATAATAAATGAGTCAAAATTTGTATTAATCTCATTTTATTATCTAATTTAAGATTTAAATATTTAAAAATAACTTCACAAACTAAAGCATTTTTAAAGCAATTTTCCTTTTTCTACTAAAATTATGAGGGTGGCTGGCATTTTTATTTCTATTATAGAATAGTTTTTGTTGTATTCGTACTTAAGAGTGGATGATTTTTGAAGAGAAAGAAACTTTAAAGGTTTACTTGGAGCTTTTTTGAAGGGACAAGTTATCTTTTAAACTGTATTACTTCACACTTTTTGGCTTGGTCTTTTAGGTAAACTGTGTGAATCTGCACAAAATTTGGCTTCTAAATCTGTAATGCTGAGACTTTCTTAAAATAGATTCAGAGGTGATGATGAGGACCAAGTTTCAAGGCCATCTGAAAGTCCCCTGAGTATAGATGCTCATGTAACATCTTCATAAAACCTGCTGTGGTATCAAGTTAAGATTTAATATGTAGTAGTCTTTAAAATCTCTGTGCACCAGAAAGAGCAGAGAACAAATAAAAAATGAGCATGAAAAGAGGCACTCATTTTTAAAATCTTTAGAAAAACAGCCATAGCTCTTTGATTTTTGTACAGGCACACCAAAAGCATGAATCATCTGTGGCTTTTCTTATGTATCTGCTTAAAATGAGATGGAATCACACATATTTCTCTTCATTGATTTTAAAAGGAATCTATTGTTACTAGCTTGGAAATAGTTGTCTGTGTTTAGTCAGATAAGTCTTATCTTTATGCTCTGAAATGGCCCTTAGACGAATTATATTGAGCACATCGTGTAAAATGAAGTCTGTCAATGCATATGAAGGGGTGTGCTGGAAGTATGGATTTCCAGGGAGGGCATATAAGCCCAGAGCACTGTAAAATGATCTGAATGATAGAAACTGTAACCACCATATCCATATCTACCCATACCTGAGATAAAAACTAAGCAAGACAGTCACGCAAAATGTTTGACTTATAATAGTATTTGAATTCATGAAAGAAAGAAATCTGGATTTTAGTTACATGACTGTTTCATCTAAAACCTATTAACATGCACAATATTTGTTGTCTCTCAGCTTGCTCCATTTAACAAACATCTCTGTTACAGGTTACTTAGTTATAGAAAATCCATCAAGTAAGTTGCTTAAAGATTTTTATACTGTGGTCATCTATGAGTCTCAATGTGTGGTTCCCTCCTCTATGTTTATCAGAAAAAAACTCCAAACTGAGTATAAATCATAAAAGCATGACTAATTGCATGGTAACTGGAGAAATGCTTTCTCTCTCTCTGGGGTGAAGCCTGCATGTCTGTGTTTTAGCTTGGGAAGTAATACAAGGATATTTAAACTCCTCTGGGTTTAAAAACCATGTCATTATGAGAATGAGGTCACTGCAATATTTTATATGTCTAAAACCTTGCAATGTATAAAATGTTTTCTGTGCGACAAAGAAGTATTATGTATTTTAGAATGCAATGATAACTTTACAGATTTCCATTAATGTCAAAGACTTGTCTTGGAATGCTGTTACCTATAAAAACAATCCTACCCAACAGTAGTGTTAACATTAGCAATGTTACAAATTTAGTGAGGGGGGGAGCAGAGGAAGTAAATGTTTCTGTCTTAAGCAGCTGAAAACAAACCAAATAAGTGTGCTGTAACCAGTTTATCATTTTCTATCTAGAAGCATCAACTTATATTGAGCTTAAAAACATTACTAATGAACTACAATTCAATATGAATAAGAAGAATGATGGAGAAATTCTCTATAGGTTCTTAATTCTTCTGCCTTTACTTTCAGACCAATAAGCAAGAAATCCTTCCTACAACATGTTGAAGAGCTTTGCACAAACAACAACCTAAAGTTTCAGGAAGAATTTTCGGTATGTTACTAGCAGTTGTCACAACATCGCAAGACCTTCGGTCGTTTCATGTGTCACATTTCATGTCCATTTTAAGCTGGCAAGGCCGTGAAGGACTCTGGCCTTGATAATCAATACCCAATTACTAGGCTGATTGTTTAGAAAGTAATATTACACTGATTTGGATTCTGCAGTCTACACTGCAAGCTGATCAGAATTATTCACCTAAGTTTCAGCAAAAGATCATCTTTAGACAACAGTCTTTGCAAGGACACCATAGTATTTGTGCTTTGACATATGTAGTAATGCATCTGCAGTTTACCTGAGAACAGTTTATTTAGAAATAGTTTTCTAACATATTTAAAAGCTTCGAAAAAGCTCATTTTCCTGAGTGATGATGAACCCAAAACTAGAGATGACACATCCTCTGAAATGTTCAGGCCCCAGTCATACTGCCATGGAATTCAGAAAAGTTTTTACTTTCTGCACTGAGGCCTATGAAAGGAAATTTTTGTGTGTGGCCCTTTGTATTTTGCTCCTTTACAAATAATAGGTCTACTTGTCATGCTCCTCAGAATAGTTTCCATGTGAATAGTCTCCATCTCCTTAAGTGAGTAAATGAACTCGGCAAACCCATCTTTCTTCCTGAAAAGTGACCAGCTTTCAAAATATACATTACATGTAATATAATGTATATATACTTTCAAATTTAAATCTCAAATGTTTTCACTATTTTCATTAAATAAGATTTTTATGGCTATCATATTTTTTCTCAACAATACCTTCTCTTCTTGTTATTTCAGAATCTTTATCATAATCATTTTTAACACATACAGTCATTTGCCCTCACAAAAATAATTTGTCAGTCTCCAGTGGCTTTATTATTTTGGATTTGTAGATTTACCATGAATTTCTTACCAGTTGGATTAACAAAAATGAAGACCCAACAATTGGCTTTTCTTCTGCTAGATTATAATATTTCAGTCTCTGAGGGAAAACCAACATAAGTGTGAAAAGATTAATGGTATTTCCTACAGCTTTTTTGTAATGCTCCTTAGGTTAAATTGGTCTGGATCTAATAAAAAAAAGCACCATAAAATTCTCTGAGCAATAAAGTAAGGAGAATTTTTTTTTCTCCAAGAGCAGAAGTGTTTTTTCACTTGAATGAGAGTGGTTATAGCTATATTATGCATGACTGATCAGATGAAAAGTTTTACTAGCAAAAACATTTTCACATATTAATATTCATCACTGAAAAGTTTCTAGTATTAATTTCTTTAGGTATGACCCACATCGGATAAGACTTACAGAATTATAATGTCTTAAATTTACACAACAGAGTTTTATCAAACGAAAATCTTGGCAATATATTTAAAATTTAGATAAATACTGAGGCTGAAGCCTCATTCAACTAAATTATATTGTCAACATATAATCAACAGCTTTATACATTCCATTTTTTTTTTCTCTCTGAACTTCATCTTCCATGTTTCTAAGTGTAACGATGTCTTCACAGATGACTTGTCCAAAGTCAATGGCTGAATTGCAGGGTAGGTCCAGTCCCGGAGTTATCTGTAGTATCTGTAGCACTTCTTATCAGATGAATAACAGGATTCACAGTGCAGTAGAAATTACATCAGAAATGACAATGCACACAACAAATAGTAGACATTGTGACCCGCATTATTTCCATCCATATTCATACTTTATTTTCATATAAATGACTCAAGGCTCCTGCAATGTGTATAGGAGAGATGAGGTAAAGAGGTAAACCCAGGATCATTATATCTTCAGTATAGAACTAAAAACATGGTGCTGAGCCTGCTTGGACTCTCTGCCCATCTCTGTAATAGTAAATTGAGGTGTACCAGCACCTAGCCATGAGAATATCATCATTTACACTAATAAACTTGTAGTATATTCCCTGCTTTGAATTTGGACTGTTTCAGCTAGCAGTCTTCCTGGACAATAGCAAGATATGTTTTGGTAGGTAAAGTAGCCTAGGGATCAATTACAATAGGCAGTTCATAGAAAACAAACCTGGTTTGGAGTTTTGCTAGCATAAATCTGACTCTTTCCATTTCACTTAGTCTTGGAATCCAGGGACATTTCGTCCAATTTGCTGGACTGACCAAGCGACTGTACCTGGAGATCTCCAGGGTTCAATCCAAGTCCACATGTGAGCATGGTTTGAGTGTAAATATGATGAGAAGCAAATTGGGATTTTAGAATGGATCTGAATCTGTGTCTTTCAGAAAAGACAAGTTTAAAGAAACCATAAGGAGCCACAGTAACTGATGGTGAGCACTGCCTAACTGATATTTAAACTTCCAGCTTTCCAAATGATTCATGCATCTCTCAATGCCTTTGGGAAATCAAGTTTTTCTAGTAACAGGCAAATTATCAAAACACAAAAAACAATTCTGTAAGGATTTTACAATATATTCTGTTCATGAATAAGAGCAGTGAAATAGCTCCAAATGTCACCACAGTACCATAAATATCCTACAGTAAATGAAGTACAGATTAATTAATTCAAAGTTTTAGGAGTCTGAAAAGAAGTATGGTTTCTGGGACGAACATTTATTGGATCTGGAAATCTAATTCTTTTTCCCTCAGTTCTGAAAGTTAGACTGAAATCCATACTGATGCGGAGAATTGGTATGAGGCTTTGGGGCACTTGTTTAGGAATGGAAGCATCATTACAAATCCAGCATAATCTGCTTCTCTCTTTCCTCTCTGCTATAAAACACAGTACTATGGTGCTACTTCTGTACTATTTAACTGGCAAGGTAAAACTCAGAGGAGTGAGGCAAATGAGGCAAGTTAAGGTTCACATGATACGCACTTGATATGGGATCCCATAGCCCAGAACACCTGCAAAATGTCATAGGCAATTCATCTGTTCTTCTTTCATGCAAAATTCAATGACAGCAATTTTATGGGAGAGTTTCAGCTTTCTGAATAAAGGAAATTTTAACATCTCCACCCTTAGCTGTGTTTTACTGTTCTTATCAAATTCTGACAGGAATGCACAGACATCACTCTACCGTTAGCCTTTTTTTTAGTTCTTTAACTCATGGATATAAATGTAAAGATAACCATTCTTTATAAGATGGTTTTAAGTCAGAAACTTTATTTTTAGAAGGGGCACAGTCACAAACTTTTCATACCTAGAAAACATAGATCTTCAGAGATTTTGAGTGGCATGGGTGGGATCTAGTCGTCTGTTAATTTTCAAAGACAGATGAAAATCTGCTTGTTCTTTGCAACTCTTCCCCTAATTCTCCTCCTAAGGAAATGTGTGTTAGAGATAGGAAGAAAAACAAGGTCTCTTTATCTGAATATCCTTTGCTTTTGTCACAAAACCATCTTTCCCCTCCTATTCAGAGCACTTGCAGTTAAATAATCATTTATTTGCCAGACAGTATCCATTATACAAGATAGGGCATTATATTGCACTAATTATTGACATGGTGTATTAGGTCAGTTTTTAAATTATGCCATTTTTCTAATTATCATATTAAACTATTCTTAGTATCTGAACCCATCAAATAAGACTGACAAAACATTCAAATTGGCAATTAAAGGAAAATATGGAATAAAAAACATTCCTGCTTTTTCCATTTTTCATTACCTGTATTTATTTATTATCTTTCTAATAATTTCCCATTAAATTTTATTTATAGAAGGCAAACTGCCTCAAATATCTGGGAAAATAGCACTTGAAAATAACGAATATTGAATATGATAGTAGGACTATCTGCATCACTTTTGGAAGCATCCCATGTAGAGAGTAACTGTTAATACTAAAAGAAAAATTTGAAGGGATTACTCAGCGTAAGCCTCAAAATTTTGTATTGTATTCATTAAAAGTGATAGGTCTTCTCATTTATATCTTAGCCAGATGTTGAACTAGATTTACATATAACATTTGTCAAACAAAGGGAAAATCTGTTACAGTTAACATATGTATTAACTTAGAAATTCTGTCTAAATTCTAGCTTTTCTAAGTTTTCTCTTCTCTCATCACCACTACAAGATCATCAATCCATATGTTTTCTCCATTAACGAGTTATGAAATTGTCTCCGCTCTTTAACTCAGCTTTGGAAATTATACCTATGTCTGTACGCAAACCCTCTCCTCAAATAAGTTCCTCAATATGAATGATTTACACAGCCCTGCCTTTCAGTAATAGAATTAATGACCAGTTATGAAACTGCAGTACAACTGAAAATAACTCTTCCCATTCATTTCACAAGCAGTCACACGGACAATAGCTAATTGCCAATAGTCTCAAGCTAATTAAATTCTCATTAGTTCTCATGCTGTGGTAAGAACTTTTCCAAGCTACAGGAGTCAGCAAAAGGCATTATTCAAGAATAAGTCTGCATCAGGAGGGCATGGTAACCAGGCATATGAATTCATGAAGAGGCAGAGAAGAACTACAAAAGGTGATAGGCTGGCTTTATCTGGACTTGTAAAGGTGAAAGTTCATGTAAGCTTTAATTGTTCAACCTGACAGCATTGTCTGTGGTGCTGCCTTGCTGGTGTAACTGGGGCTGACAGTGTGTTCCAGCTGCTCCCAGAAGTGCAATGTGTTGCAGAACTCAAGAATACTTCCTCTTACTGGAGTGTTGTGTCATTATTTATGTTCTCTGAAGGTGAAATGCTTTAAGGTTTGGCCACAAACATTTATCTTTCCACAGGAACTTCCCAAGTTTCTTGAAGACCTTGCTTCAACTGATGCTGATCTGCCTTGGAACAAGTCTAAGAATCGTTTCCCAAACATAAAGCCATGTATGTGTGTTTACCGATCTCTGGTTTGCTCTTTACCTTTGGTAGCGCAGTGTATATTTGGAATGTAACTGTAATTTCATTTGATCTGCCTTTGAAATGGCAGTACAATCACATCCACATTATGAAATAATTTTCTCTCAAGCAATCTGTGTTTTCATTGTATTTTTTCTTAAGGACAGTTTTATTTGCAAGTAGCTTTCAACTTGCTCTCACAAACTTTAATATGCAGGTGCAAGAAACTGTAGCCTCAATAGTTTCTTAGCTTTGTAATTCAAGCCATGTAGCAAAATCTTTGACATTCTTCCTCATTTTTTTTTCTTTTTTTATTGAGAAGTATTTTTTTAAACATATAAAATCCGCATGTTTGTACATTCAGCTACTACAGCAGCCTGTGTATGCTTTCTTGTGGATATGTGTGCATGTGCTACAAAGGTTCCACCGAAGATCAGAGTTACTGTATGATAACTTATAAGCCAAGGATAGATTTTATCACAGGACACAGGAGTCTGTCTCTCTGTACTCAACAGTGCTTCATTTTTCAGTTAATAAGACAAGAAACGTCATTATTATTTTAGGCATTAGCTGTGATGTGAGATGGAGAGCATGGCATTCCTTGGTTAATAATGCTACATTCTGTGCTATTAACTTTTCAGAGCAGCTGTTCCTACTACCTACTGCCTCGTTCAAGGCAAACTCTAAAATACAGTCACTAAAAAAAAAGGATATGAAAAAAAAGAAATATAAACAGATGAGTTTCATAAATCTTTAACTGTGTATTCTGGTATTTTTTACTAATTTGAGGGCTAAACTTCAAAATCTGGAATATTTCATTTCAGCATTTACTTATTCACATATGACATCTTTCCTGGGTTTTGTCATTTCTGCACACATACCGTGGGCCCAAATTGGAAGTCCTCAGTAATTTTTTTTTTTTCTGTAATAACAAGCTTACCTTATGTAAAAGAAGTGACATTCTGTAAAAGTGCCAGGATCTGACTCAAGTCTGTGACCTGGGCAGCAAGTACATAGGAAAGACTGTCAGACCCTCTGACCCTTATGTCTGATTCATACAGGGGTTGTCTGTGCTAGAACAGCATGTCTTGAAGTACACAGGCTACCTTTAGGTGGAGGATCCTCCCATATATGCATTAAATTGGAGAGTTTCACCATCTAATTAGAAAGTTCTACAGTGAAATTGTCTGGAACATTAAAGGATGACCATACATAACATGAAATGGCTAAATTCTCTTTGTAATTAGAGTTCCACTATATCAAATATTGCTAGATTATAAACAATAACATTATTTTTTACTTATTAGCAATCTAGGAATACTTGTTACATGTGTTTATTTTTTGAACAAATCTTTTAGTTAACAAGAATTTATTTCCATGACAGATAACAACAACAGAGTGAAGCTTATGCCTGATGCTGGTATTCCTGGATCTGACTACATTAATGCCAGCTATGTGTCTGTAAGTAGAAAGTCTCTCACATTTTTGACATATTTGTTTCCCAGTAGAAGAGAGAGTCTAAAAAAATAGCTTGCAAGAAGAGGATTCAAATTATTCTTTCATGCACTACAACTACTGTTGCCGTGGCATTGCTCAAGTGACTTCTATGGCATTGAACATGAATGTTCAAAAATATAAAATATCCCATTTTCATTGCTAAGTGAAATTTTCAGTAATAATCAAAACTGTCCAACAAATTACTTTCTATAGATTGTCTTGTACCATCATCATTAAAGACAATAGTGAAAATCCCACAGAGGTCAACCATTTCAACAGGTATTTGGTCTCTTGGTTCAGGAGCTGGAGGAATTGCATATGAACAGGACAGTGTAACAATAACTGAACTGAAAAGTTTCATAGGAATGGCTAATAACTTTGGTGAGTGGGATTGATACACCTCTTATTATTTTGTGAAGAAGGAATATGCAAATGGGCTTCTTGAAGAAGAAACCAATATTATCTAATCTTCAGCTTTCTTCCTAAACCTTCCATTTTCTAATTGTTATCTCAGTAAATTCTTCATCTATAATTTATAATTTTATCTCGTTTTTGTCCCACTGAAGCTCAAATTGTGACTTATGTATTTAAATTGTTGTAACAGTGGCTATTAGTCTCTCATGAGGTCAAGACTTTGCATTAAGCATTATTAAAGCACATAGCAAGACATGCAGACTGTAGTCTAAACTGATGGCAGTGGCAATTAGAAATGGTTATTTCCAGTTAACTAAGAGACATTCAGAATAAGCAATAAAATTGAGAGCATCTTCCTTTCTCATTAGAAAAAAAACCTGTTCCCTTTTTATGGAAAGTCCTAGTTCCGACAGCAGATAGAAAGAGCTGTGCCACTTGATAGAGTGTTCAGTTTTGGGCCCCTCACTACAAGAAATACATTGAGATCCTGGAGTGTGTCCAGAGAAGGGCAATGAAGCTGGTGAAGGGGCTGGAGTACAAGCCCTGTGAGGAACGGCTGAGGGAGCTGAGATTTTTTAGCCTAGAAAAGGGGGCTGAGAGGAGACTTTATCACTGTCTACAACTACCTGAAAGGAGGTTGTAGCGGTGTGGGTGCTGGTCTCTAATGACAGGTAATAGAACAAGAGGGAATGGCCTCAAGTTGCACCAGAGTTCAGATTAGACAGTAGGGAAAATTTCTTCACCAAAATGTTTATCAGGCACTGGAACAGGCTGCCCAGGGAGGTGGTTGTGTCACCGTCCCTGGCGGTGTTTACAAAATGGGTAGATGAAGTGCTTAGGGATATGATTTCATAGCTGACAGGTATGGTTGGACTCGTTGATCTCAGAGGTCTTTTCCACCCTAGCAATCCTATGATTTTATACATACATATATATGTATGTATGTATATGTATACACTGAACGACCAAGAAGGAGACCAGACAGCTTGGAGCATGGCCTCGTTTTCACCCTTCCTGTCACTGACATGCACAGGCTTAACCAGGGGACGCTAACAGCAGCTTCCAAGAGCTGCAGCGAAACCCATCTGCTGAGAGTGTTTCCTGCTGGTTTTGCGTGTCTTTAATGCATGCAGGCATATTGCTTGAGGTCACTGTTCATCAGCGAAGGGACAACTATGCTGCTATCATTTCTCAGGGCTAAAGCTTTGCCCTTTCTATGCTCTCACTTTTCATATTTGTAGATGTGTAAATATATAAATGCATATAGCTGTAAATATACAATGTGTGTTGTGTGTATTTACATACCTGTTCATGTAGGTGTATAAGTACATGCATACATGTAAGGAGAGGGAAAGAGAGGACTGGGAACTTGGCTGCTACTTTTATTTTCATTCATTAAACAAGAAAATTCAGTAACTGAATTGTGAGCTTTGCATCCCTGAATTATAGTTTCTCACCTCACTTGTAAACTAGAAAGGATTAACATAGTTTCTCACTGCCACCTGTTCCGTACATTATAGATGGAGTAAGGTAGTAAGTAAAAGGCAGCTGTGAATTATAGGGCTATAATTCCAACAGGGAGCTTCAGGGGTGCTATAAAACACTATGGCAGTTGTTTTGAGCAATAAGTGGAACTTTTTGATACTACAGACTGGTAGCTCTTCAGCATAAATTTATTGCTATTATTGCTATTGTTATTTTAGACATTCTGTAGTACACAACAGCTCCTGTAGGGTACAATTAGTTTCTTTGAGGAAGTAGATCCATGAGAAACCATGCATCAACAGCATTTACATGGATTTTTTTTCAATAAACTTCCTTCTCCGCAAGATTTACGTAAATCTATAAATTAAATAAACAGCAGAAGCCAACACTAAAATAAAAGTCAACAACTACAGTAGATTCCTCAAAGACTGATTACCAGAAATCATTTGTTTGAGTAAGCTGCATCCCTAGGTTACAGCAGATCCCTGACAGTTACTGGAAGGGCAAGGTCATCAGTGTGGTGTATAGCTTGCACTAGCTCTCAGACCAATCCTTAGTTGCACCCCTGGCTCTGCTGCTCCTTAGCACTAATTAATACTACTGCATTGGCCG
Source organism: Piaya cayana (assembly GCA_013389865.1). Lineage (NCBI taxonomy): Eukaryota > Metazoa > Chordata > Aves > Cuculiformes > Coccyzidae > Piaya > Piaya cayana. The sequence continues at coordinate 20,451 of WAAB01001656.1, read as the reverse complement.
CCTTCTTGGCAGCCTCTGGCTGGATCTGCAGTGAGGCAAATATGAATGCTTAAATACTGGGAATTACTGACCTGATGTCCCTATAATTTCTCTGCTAAATGCTTTTCTGTTAGGATTACATTCCCCCAACGCTATTAGAGTGTTGGTTCATAACCAGTCTAAACAATGCAAAAAAAAATGCCATCACTTCCTTTGGTTTTGAAGGCTGTCTGCCATGGAATGATCAGCCAGGTCTATGCCAATTTCATTAGTAGGCTCTAGTCTTACACATGCTACCTACATGCACAACTGTACATACAAACTCTTTTTTTACTTGCCAATCATATCGTATTAAATATTTTCTTTTTCTCAGGGTTATTTGTGTCCAAATGAGTTTATTGCGACTCAGGGACCATTACCAGGAACTGTGGGGGATTTCTGGAGAATGGTATGGGAGACAAGGGCAAAAACACTTGTGATGCTTACACAATGTTTTGAAAAAGGACGGGTGAGTTGCCACCATACTAATTAATAGCATTTGATATAACTGGAAATTATGTACGTACTCTCTGTCAAGATTATAATATGGTCATTGTTAATTAGCAATCATCTCCCTGCAGATAAGATGTCATCAATACTGGCCAGAAGATAATAAACCTGTGACTGTGTTTGGGGATATAGTGATTACTAAATTGATGGAAGATGCTCAAATGGACTGGACTATCAGAGATCTAAAAATTGAAAGGGTAAGTCAGAAGTGGAAGCTCATTCAATAAAACATATCCAATATCTCAAAGAACATTAGACATGCTCCATCACAGGAATTATCCCTCAGTATTATTCCTCTAATGCATATGCACTGTACTGACTGTTTTTCCTGAATTTTGTTCCCTTTATTTTTTTTTCCACCTGAGAAATTTCTGCAGGTTCTGTCACAAATTGCTTAGATATGTGGCTAACATGCTATGAAGGGCCTATCAAGGTTACTGAACCTCTGGTCTGGTGGGAGGTGAAGTTTCTATTTGGACACCTCAGTTGTCTCTTCTAGAAAGGAGTAATCCTAACCATTCTGGGATCGAACAAATGCCTTTGAATGTATCCCTCTCAGATTAAAGGGCAAGATTCTCTGGTGCAGTGCAGCTGTTTTACATTGTACCACCAGCCATATTGGCCTCCACCCCCAGGAGATTCACCCAATATAAATGAGAATCATGAGTATTACTCCCACTCTTTGTGCTGGGAAAGGAGGTGAGGGGTGCAGCATAGATAATCATCTTTGTCATGATCCACAACTACAGTTTCCACTCTTTGGAAAAATTAGCACCCAGCATTAAGTCCGAGTGGCCCGTGGGATCAAAAAGCAATCTGCACATAATGATCCAAGACGATGTCAGCCTTCTTTTGCACTCCGATTGTTGACCTGTGTTGTATGCAGTGTGGATGGATCTTAGGACCTGAACTCAGCTATCTAAGTACATACATTCCCATCCTGTGGCATGCACATGTGACAAGAGAAACACAGCTGTTAGGGTATTGTCTCTGTGGTCCCCCCATAAGGAAATGTGCACATAGTGCAGAACAATTCAACATTTAAAAATGAGTCAGAGAAGATAAACTCTTTTCAGTTGAAATTAGACATAATGTGAGCAAGACTGGAAAAAAATATTTAGAGTAAAAATGCATGCTAGAAATAAGTGGTCACTTGTGTTAATCGGGGTGATGCTGAAAAGAAAACAAAACATAACCTGAATTGACTAAGAGGTCCATTTACTACAGCTGAACTACACTGCACAAGAAGCTATGTGCTCTATAAACACATAATAAAGAGTGCCATTTTGCTGGCTTTAAGGCTGTACTTTGTCTTTCATTCACAAATGGATGGATTCTTCATGATTTTCCAGTGAAGGTAAAAAGCATATATGAGGCAAACCATTCACAATTTTTTGCTGTATTGCAACCAAAGTCACTTCTGTTTTGGTTTTATGGTGATCACTTTTAAAATTATAGACCTAAAGTTGTTGCCACACATAATTGATCACATTTTTTTGGTGTTCTAGCCATATGAAAAGAGCAAGTGCTTCATTCAGAATATTTTTTTTAAACAGGACCTGGTTCATTACACAACAGTTGATTAAACTATGGTACTCCTTGCTGCAAGATATCTTGAATGCTAAAAATTTAGAAGGCTTCATAAAATCTGGAGAAATTAGTAGAAGAAAATTTTGACAAGTACTATTAAACTTTGAGATACCATCTCTGACTGAAGCAGTTCGCAAGTCACAGGCTATTAAGAATGGAAAGGATATTCCCTGGATCTGTAGATACATTGTCCTGTTCTAGAATTTTTGCTTAGATTTTTCCTTGACTACTGTTCAAAACAGGATATTGGTCTAGACAGGTCTTTAGCATGATGCTGAGCTTTTATTCTTATGTCCTTCATATTTAATTTAGATATCAGATCATAACGAGCCCTTTTTTTTAGTTACTATGTTGCTCTGCTCAAGAAGGCATCAGAGACTTAGAAAATTTATCTGTGTTTACCAGTTTATACATGTTTGCCTTCAGTGCATTAGATCAATCCTAGAATGGTTGCTTTTCCCTAAATAAATTTGTTGTCCCAGTTCACTATCCTGCTGAATGAGCTATAGAAACTTCAATCTGTATTCTACTTATTACATTGATGAAGTGATTGAAGTCAAAAGGAGACGGACTGCAGAAGTCTTTAGCACTTCTTGACAGATGGACTTGATGCTGTCTCTCAAAAAACCTGCTGTAAGATCTGTGCACAACAAATTATACCTTGATAGAAATATATCTTGTAATTGTTAAGCTATTCTGACTTTCATGTTATTCTGACTTTCCTTTTTACATGAAACTGCTGAGAAGGTTACATGTAGCTTACTGGATCTTCTGTCACAGTTCTTCTGAAAAAAAAATGCCTTATTTTATATTTTTCAGCATGGAGACTGCATGATGGTGCGGCAGTGTAACTTTACTTCTTGGCCAGAACATGGAGTCCCTGAAACTACAGCACCAATTATCCATTTTGTAAAACTCATCCGCACAAGTCGAGCACATGATAATACACCAATGGTGGTTCACTGCAGGTAAATATATTCACCTAATCTTCATTTAATATCTTATATTTTCAGGGAAGTTGCCAGAACAAGAGTAATGAAAACTGAGGGCACAGGTATGGTTCTTCTGTGGACAGCAGTGAAGATTTCTCTAGCAGTGCTCCTTAGTCCTTTCTAAAAAGTAAAATATCAAAGTGTGTCTGTTCTTCCATTTGTGGAAATCCCATTGAGGTGGTGTCAATGAAATAGTTCCTTCAACAATCATCACAAGGTACTGCTGCACTTACCTCAATTTTCCTCTTTATCCTAAGAGGAGGAATAGCACCTGACATGTTGATTTTAATTACTTCTATTATAATTATAACTTGACTTAAGAAATAAGTACTAAAAGTTGTATTTAAAATGTACATGTCACATGACAAGTGGAAGAAAATATTTGGGATCCATAAAGAATGACAAATAAGAATAAGTATTTGCAAATGCCAGATTTCAAGTTTGGATGACCATAAAGAGCTAAAATCTATATTTAGGGTCTTAAATAAGTGGCCTGGTGGTTAGAGGTGTTCAGCTGTCATAATTCCCATTGATTTCATTCTCAACACCCTTGAACTGCTATTTCAAAGAGTAAGTGTGTGGGGAAAGCTAAGTCTTCAGGAAGGTGGTGAGTGTGTCTGCATTTTTTATGCAGGCCAGTGTTCCCACCAAATGTGTGGGCATGCTCCAAAATAGTGACCTGAGCTCAGAGGTCTGTGATTGATTCTTTCTTTGCCTCATCCTCAACATTAATGTGGAAATATGTGGAAGGAAAAGCTGGTTCTCTTTCCTAACCATTCAGTATATCATGCATGAGAATTCTTTTATCTGCCCTCAGTTCCCTACAGATGCCATCCACGATGGGTCACAAAGCTTCATTTTATTTGATGATATTGTCATTTACTGTTTTATATTTCCCTCTACTTTAGGGGCCAGAGAGACTCTTACAGGAGAGAATTACATGATATTCTTGTTTTGTGGGTGCTTGTGTACTCCTAAGCCCTTCTGCAATGAGTCCTATCCCATTTTCACAGCACAGAGATGTAAAGACGCCAGCACGGGCCAGGTGCTCCATCTGTGCTCAAATTCCTGAAGCTTATAAAGTAGCAGTGTGTATTCTCCTAACCAAAAAACTCATTCATTACTTTCTGATCATTAGATCTCACAGGTTCAAGAGAGTTTAGCTATATATTTCCTGATTACCTGCAGTTGTGGACCCTGCATTTATTACACCAATTGCAGTGAAGTCTGATAGTGATTTTGCAACAATCCTGCTTATTTTCAAACCTTTAAAGAATACAATGCTAACTACCAGAAAGTCCTGCACTCTCATCCTCCTTTAAAAGCATTTTCTTTTAAATGGTTTTTTTAGATTTTTCTTTTACGTATTTTGTTTGATCCCATGATGTTTTGTTTCAAACATCACAGAATCCATGTGTGATTTCACAGAATCCTGTGGGTTTTTTTCTCTGAATTGGTGAGCTCTAGAAAATTCACAGAAAAGCTGTACGACCATTTTTCCATGTATTCACATTTGGTTTAGTTATCTTATTTGTCTGATACAACCCCTTGTAAAATAAAAATCATAACATGGATCAAATCCATATTTCACTGGATCTCATTCAGCAAGGAGGCACACAGATACACAAAAATAGATACTGAAAAATATTTCGGTTTTTCCTAACATTTTCTTTTCACAATAAACACAATTTAACCAGAATAGTAAAAAAAAAAATACTTTATATTTAAAAAATTAACAGAAAAAAAGATAATTTTACCTTGTGTATTATGTTTGCAGTGCTGGTGTTGGAAGAACGGGTGTTTATATTGCACTTGACCATTTAACCCAACATGTAAATGATCATGATTTTGTGGATATCTATGGGCTTGTAGCTGAGTTAAGAAGGGAAAGAATGTGTATGGTACAGAATCTGGTAAGATTTATATATTTTCTTTTTCTATTGTTAGAAGTTAGTCATCTGATCATCTAATCTACAAAACAAGATTAGAACGTTTATAACAATCAGTCACCTAATACATTTTCTACCAAGTCCTGCTTCTACTTGGATTTCAAGCATTGTGCAAATGTATTCTCTGTATCAGTTTAAGTAAATTTGGCCAAAGTGTTGAAAAGAATGCTGAGATTTAGTTTTTAGAACTTAACCATAATTTCTTAGACTTTGAGAAGGATCATTTCAAGTTCTAGATGAATAAAAGTTAAATAAAAAATGGATAGCTTCATACACTACTTAATTTGACTTTACTACTTAGTTGTATTTTTTGTGTATGTATAGGCAGCATAATCCTCCAAAAATTTTAAATATTCATTTACCTCTGACCTCATTAATGATTCCTTGATTCTTTTTAAATTGCTTTGCATAAAATATCACGTTTGTATAAAATTAAGTACAGACTTCAAATTTGGCAAAATTAAGGCAATGGTGGGTTCAGGGTCTAAAAAAGTGCATTTCTAGGAGACTTATTGAGTATGGGTATAAGTTAGAGATGACCTGCTGGTAAGGAAGACCTGTGCTGTACCTGGAGTTGTGCGTACTTGCAGAAAGGAGTGCAACAGATGTAAAATGTTAAAATGTAAAACAGAATGTAAAGATGATCCTCAACTCCCAGTGGAATGGAAATCTTGCTGTATTTGCATAAGGCTTCTGGCCATAAATCTCCTGCAGACCAGATCTGACACAAGGCTGCTTGCCTGAATCCTTACCAACTTTGAAGTCTGGGTACTCAGTTTCAGGATGAACTTCCACAGGACTGTTGGATTTCAACTGATTTTAATGTAAGAAGACTTGTTCCAATATGAATGTAATTCTGCTGTTCTGTGTCATGTCAGAATACACAAGAAGTGTGTCAGAATACACAAAGAATGTCTCTGCAACAACTGAATTTCAGATTTATTGAGAACTGGTGATGTTGTGTCATGCCGTTTCTTGTAAGGCACTCTCTTATTATCAGTTGGTTTCTATTTTTCCTTTTGAAGTTTTGGTGCAGCTAAACAATTGCCAGGACTTTCCTGTGACGATGAATTCTGGAAATACTATTTTTTCATTGTTGTTTTACACTTTTGACTAGAAATGGAATCATCTGCAATTAAGGTAAAGGCTGGAAGACAATTTAATGGGAGATCTCACAAAATAAAATCTTAAACAAGCGAGATATTTCATAAGATCATTGTACACTTTTAAAATGTGTATGATTGTTGCGTACTTCTTCATTTATGTATTTTGGCAGAGGCTAGAGAAAGATGTGCCAGAATGCAATGGAAGACTACAGTCTCATAATCCCTATTTCAAGTATCAATCTATATGCTAACTGCAAAATCTTCAGACAGGTTATCCTCTGACCAGGTCATTTCTTGCTCATGCCTGAAAGACTAAAAAACGCAAGTCAATACTAAAACTCACCCAAAGAGAAACAAATCTTGTAAAGTTTTATGGTGGATTCAGTAGTCAAGCTATTTTGACAGTTCTATAATAAAACACTATAGTATTCTATAATTCAGATTTTATGTGATCAACACAAAAGATATATAAAGAGAGGAGCAATTCCTATCCAGAACTGAGTTTAGAGATCCTTCAGTCAAACTGTCTGTAAGACCTATGAGTAAAATAAATAAAACCTGTTTGTGCTTAGACCTGCTTTTTGCTTGATTATAACTTCAAAATAGTTTTCCTTTTGCCAACAGAGTCACACACTATTACCACAGCCAGTGGGGCCCACATCTGTGCAATTAAACACTTCTCTTCACAAAAGATAGCCACATCCAAGTTCTCTATAGGGAATCACTCATAATCTGCTGTAACTCCTGAAGCACACCAGGAAATTATTTAAGATAGTGTTGGCTCATATGGAACAAATCTATGTAAGGGACTATTGAAAAATTTGAAGTAGTTTAGATGGTCAAGTTCTACTGGCTGGCAATGTGCAGACACTGTTTAATTCCTTAATGTGGACATAATTTCAATATCCTGGGGGGCCTGTGTGTTTCCAAGGCCTGCCCTTGGACTATAGGTAAAGAGCATAACCTGATCTCTAGTGAACTTTATTATTCTCTCCCCCACTTCCAATCATAAAAATACTTTCAAAAAATTAAAAATGGCATTAATTGTAACTGGGAATATAATTTGTCACACATGCATCTCCCAGGCATCCCACTTCACTTTCTGCTTGCAAACCCAGAATGATTTTCAGTGCTACATGCTCACAAGTATATGAATGCAATAGATTATAGGGCTTTCAGAATCTGCCTTCTGAAGTGGAATAATCAATCTGAACTTGAATGAAACTCAAGAACTTCATTCTAGGTATTCATATTTATTGAGTGGAACCGTTAATCATCTTGCCAAGCCAAGTACAAGGGCTAGTTTGAAGTAATGCTGTGCTATTTCTTCAGTAAGCAATCTATAGGGAAGCATAACAGTACTTTAGAACCATAGAACAATCAGGTTGGAAGAGACCCACCGGATCATCGAGTCCAACCATTCCTATCAAACACTAAACCATACCCCTCAGCACCTCGTCCACCTGTGCCTTAAACACTTCCAGGGTGTACTTCAAGAGACCTGTGATAGTCTGTTTTAATTACCTATGGTTCTGGAGCTGTGACTCTAAAACATTTCTGTGTAACCAAATTTCTCTTATACATTTGAGGCACTTGAATTGAAAATTTGTGGCAGTTCTGAAAGAAACGTTACACTAATGTATTTACCTGTGGAGATGTTCACACCCCATCTGGACAAGGTCGTGGGCAACATGCTTTATCTGACTCAGCTTGAACACTGGAAGTTGCACTACGTGATCTCAAGAGGTCCCTTCCAACCTAAACAAATCTGTGATATTGTGATCTGTCTCATTTTCTGCATCTATGTACACAGTAATTCTTCTATGTGAAGATATGTTTAATCCATTTCTTTTCTTTCTATTTCTTTTCATTTTTCTATTTCATTTTTTATTTCTTTCTTACATTGCCTTCTTTTAGTTTTCTCTTTTCAGTAATCATTACCTGGAGTTACTTTATGTCCTTGGAAGAGAGATTAACTTTAATTGCCCACTGTTTGCCTTATAGCCTATCAAAAATAACACTACAGTCTTACAAGTATCACTAAAAATATCGTGTTTGGGTTTTTTTTTCTCTTAGCAATGGTGCGTGTTCCTAGAACATGTAGATTTACTTGAACTTCTGCATTTGAGTGCACCCTGCTGGTTTCCTGTATGCTAGAAAGAGGAAGATTTTCTTATCTAAGTATTACGTTTGTGCAGCGCAGTTTTAGTCTGAATCCAGTGACAAGAAGTAATCAAACATATTTTCATAGAGGAAACCTTTACAGGAAATTGTGAAACAGCCTATTAGTCTCAGTTATGATCAGTTTATTTTCATATATCTTACTGGGTATAAGAACTGACAAGTTTTGTCAAATTCTCACACATTACACCTCATAATTAATTAAATCAAATTAGGCATATCGGATATGATCATCAGGCTGCTGAGATTGTGGATATAAACTGCAGTTACTTTGAGAAGATATATAGAAGAATAAAACTTTTTTAGTGTTAAAAGTACATTTTTCTTCTAATTAAATGTCTTTAAATTCACATCTTACAGGCACAATACATATTTTTGCATCAATGTGTATTGGATCTGTTGACAAGCAAGGGAAGTAGTCAGAACATATGTTTTGTAAATTATTCAGCACTGCAAAAGATGGACTCTCTGGATGCCATGGAAGGTAAGAAGATATAGGTTGTCTCAAAATACTTTTTTGATAGCATGTGTGTTGACATGTCCAGACTAAAACTCAGAAACAAGTACTTTTACATGCATTTTTGGCTGCAGAAGTGTAAATTTCTAGCATTTTGCTGACCAAAAGTCTCCCTCGTTTTAAGTCACTGCTCAAGCTTTCCACTTTCTTTCCTGTGTGGTTTTTTTTTTTAAATACAGCTGAAATAGTAACCTGCAGCTAGTTGCTGTTTGTTTACAAGATAAGTTAATGTGATATATCTGTCTCTTTTGTAGGTGATGTGGAGCTTGAATGGGAAGAAACTACTATGTAAATAAAGACTAAATATTAAAGATAATGAGATTTTGAAATTCAAATTCATATTTTTCTAAGCACAGGAGCCAAAGTGAATTCCCCTATTTTGATGATTAAAACAAACATGGATGTTTGCAACAGCTTTTCTTCTATCAACGTGCCTTTGAAAATATGTTATTTTATTCAGATCAGTAAGCAATAACGCTTTGGAGTACTTTTGCACAGACTGCACTTCTGGTGTTAAATGAACACTGCATTCACTATGTATTTAAATAGAAATTATGTTTGAACATATTCCTTTTTTCCAGCTGCATTTGTAAAAGAAGAAATACAAGCCAAATATGATGTAAAAATCTCATCTTCCCACTGAATTTATTTTGATGTGAATTTGCTGTGGTTTTTTGGTTTGATTTTAAGTAAAAGCTACAATTCCCTGAATCATTCTTGTTAGATTGGTTTCAGTGTTGTCAACTCTTGCAGATTAATTCCAATACCATCACAATGATCTTTACCTAACTCTATGTTCTTGTGTTTTGAATCTTTTTTTACAAGTGGTAGCATGTCAGCTCATGATCCTGAACAGCTGAAGAGTCACCTTCTGACATGAGGAGGATTATTCAGTTTTTACACAGCACACAGTAGCTCTTCAGGGACACTTGGGGCTCTTTAAGCTATCTTATAATCAGTGGGTTGTTTTTTTAAATATACAATGATGATTGCATATGTTCGGTGCTGAAGAAAGTATTTTACGTTCCCACTGCTTTTTCAAGCAGATAAATCAAAGTACAACTATATTATATATTGTAATGCATGTTAGACCAACTTGAGTAATAGAATGCTTACAAATTATTCACATTTCTTAAATACAATACTGTATTTTGAAAGGTTACTCAAAATTTAACAGCAATATATTTTAGAACACAGAGTTGTCAAGTGAAAAAGTTGTTGCTCCTTTCTCAGGTTTGGCAAATCACTGTAGACACTGAAAAGTATGGTAACTTATAGAGAGAGATTTAATAAAAGGAAACGTCTTCCACTCTCACGGATCATCATTATTGGAAACAGATCTGAGACAAGAATGAGAGTAGCAGGAAGCTCCTGTCTGAGAAATAAAACAAGAACTGGTAGAGTAGGAAGACTCTATAGGGAGATAGATTATAGGGAGATAATTAAACTGTGTGCTCTGATGTTACATGGAAGTGGCAGTATTCAACTGATGTTATTGTGGGAAGAATGTGATTGTAAAGTTTTTGTCTATGTAAAGAAATGTATCATTGTGAACTAATTCTAAAGCTGTGACCATAATCCAGGATGCAAAACGTGATAGCAAAGAGGCTCAGAGTTCTTTATTCTGCGTATTCTCTTTAGACACAAGAAATCTATAGCCTTGTTGAGGCATCAAGCTCGGGAAAGTTGGATAAACCTCTGCAGAACCCTCAAAGGTGGTTGTATTTGTGTGCACTCTGAACAGAATAGTAAACTAACAAAACTTTCCATCTCAACTGTAGCTGCCATACAGAAAATGCTATAGAACCTGCTATTTTTTCATTAAGTGACAGTAGGTGTTTGATATCTTTCTAGAAGCTGGCAAGGGTGTTGCAGAGAGGACACTTTGTAATCTAGCACAAAGTGCCAAATATCTAAAATTAAAATCAAAAGACAGCATTTAAGGAGGTGGAAATGGTCAACATTGTTATTCTGAGCAATAAGTCTTTCTGGAAGACTGACAGTATTGTAAACATCACCTGTCAAGCTAAAAAGAAAACAATGCCTTTTAAAGCTGGGTAGAGGGGGAGAGAGGTGATGTCCACAGCTGTTCAAGTCTCTGGCAAAGTATTCTGTACAGCTCTAGTTTCATTTGGTTTCTATGAACCATGTGTTCTTCATTTATTATACATGTACTTTAAAGTATTCTGACAAATTTCTTATAGCGATTTACAGATGGTTTTCATTATTTGTACTTGTACTTGGTAGCAGTACATGCAGTACTGTGATAAACTGACATTATAGGGTCATAATCTTCTATAATCTTATATCCACAATGGTGGGATATCTGTGTTTGTTGTTCCTATTTTGATTGGAGGAAAAAGCTTAAAAGCCTTATGCAACTTAGAGATGAACTCCAGAAGTTCCGAATGCACTTCAGTATTTTAATGATGAAGATTCCTACATCCTCCTTTAGGAGACCTGCTTGTGGTCAAACATCACTTTCAGCAGCATGCCTGACAACTTGGTATGGTACTAGAAAATGTGACACTCTCTTCTGCAGAGGCAAAGTGAAAAAGCAATTCAAGTAGTTAAATTGGTTTTAGCTACTAGTGTGAGCAATACGATACAAGCTACTTTGAAACAGTTTATATTGATTTTAGGGTAAAAGCCAATATTCAGCATAAACTGGCCACAAATCATAGGATATATGGTCATGGAAAGAAATCTCTCCAATCAATTCTCTTCGTGATCTGATTTTCAGTGTAAATACAGCACTGACCTTCTCGTCTGCCTGCCAATGACTTACAGGGGGAAGAGAGCACCTTTATATCAGGAGAATGCCCCAGATCTCTGCTCAGTTATGAAGAAAGAACTTCCACATAGTCTCTTGTCTTCCAGCCTTCCTTCCCTTATGCAATGGCATCTGCGGTGGTGCTGCTAACAGAGCTGGAGAGCTGGAGGAAAGCAGAATTTACATGTGTATGTGTATATATATATAAAGCAGTGCACTTTTTTCATTTTTTTTTTTGCCGCGCAGTGTTCTACANATTATTCAGTTTTTACACAGCACACAGTAGCTCTTCAGGGACACTTGGGGCTCTTTAAGCTATCTTATAATCAGTGGGTTGTTTTTTTAAATATACAATGATGATTGCATATGTTCGGTGCTGAAGAAAGTATTTTACGTTCCCACTGCTTTTTCAAGCAGATAAATCAAAGTACAACTGTATTATATATTGTAATGCATGTTAGACCAACTTGAGTAATAGAATGCTTACAAATTATTCACATTTCTTAAATACAATACTGTATTTTGAAAGGTTACTCAAAATTTAACAGCAATATATTTTAGAACACAGAGTTGTCAAGTGAAAAAGTTGTTGCTCCTTTCTCAGGTTTGGCAAATCACTGTAGACACTGAAAAGTATGGTAACTTATAGAGAGAGATTTAATAAAAGGAAACGTCTTCCACTCTCACGGATCATCATTATTGGAAACAGATCTGAGACAAGAATGAGAGTAGCAGGAAGCTCCTGTCTGAGAAATAAAACAAGAACTGGTAGAGTAGGAAGACTATAGGGAGATAATTAAACTGTGTGCTCTGATGTTACATGAAGTGGCAGTATTCAACTGATACTATTGTGGGAAGAATGTGATTGCAAAGTTTTTGTCTATGTAAAGAAATGTATCATTGTGAACTAATTCTAAAGCTGTGACCATAATCCAGGATGCAAAACGTGATAGCAAAGAGGCTCAGAGTTCTTTATTCTGCGTATTCTCTTTAGACACAAGAAATCTATAGCCTTGTTGAGGCATCAAGCTCGGGAAAGTTGGATAAACCTCTGCAGAACCCTCAAAGGTGGTTGTATTTGTGTGCACTCTGAACAGAATAGTAAACTAACAAAACTTTCCATCTCAACTGTAGCTGCCATACAGAAAATGCTATAGAACCTGCTATTTTTTCATTAAGTGACAGTAGGTGTTTGATATCTTTCTAGAAGCTGGCAAGGGTGTTGCAGAGAGGACACTTTGTAATCTAGCACAAAGTGCCAAATATCTAAAATTAAAATCAAAAGACAGCATTTAAGGAGGTGGAAATGGTCAACATTGTTATTCTGAGCAATAAGTCTTTCTGGAAGACTGACAGTATTGTAAACATCACCTGTCAAGCTAAAAAGAAAACAATGCCTTTTAAAGCTGGGTAGAGGGGGAGAGAGGTGATGTCCACAGCTGTTCAAGTCTCTGGCAAAGTATTCTGTACAGCTCTAGTTTCATTTGGTTTCTATGAACCATGTGTTCTTCATTTATTATACATGTACTTTAAAGTATTCTGACAAATTTCTTATAGCGATTTACAGATGGTTTTCATTATTTGTACTTGTACTTGGTAGCAGTACATGCAGTACTGTGATAAACTGACATTATAGGGTCATAATCTTCTATAATCTTATATCCACAATGGTGGAATATCTATGTTTGTTGTTCCTATTTTGATTGGAGGAAAAAGCTTAAAAGCCTTATGCAACTTAGAGATGAACTCCAGAAGTTCCACATGCCCTTCAGTATTTTAATGATGAAGATTCCTACATCCTCCTTTAGGAGACCTGCTTGTGGTCAAACATCACTTTCAGCAGCATGCCTGACAACTTGGTACAGTACTAGAAAATGTAACACTCTTCTGCAGAGGCAAAGTAAAAAACTGAAAAGCAATTCAAGTAGTTGAATTGGTTTTAACTACTAGTGTGAGCAATATGATACACACTACTTTGAAAGAGTTTATATTGATTTTAGGGTAAAAGCCAATATTCAGCATAAACTGGCCACAAATCATAGGATATATGGTCATGGAAAGAAATCTCTCCAATCAATTCTCTTCGTGATCTGATTTTCAGTGTAAATACAGCGCTGACCTTCTAGTCTGCCTGCCAATGACTTACAGGGGGAAGAGAGCACCTTTATATCAGGAGAATGCCCCAGATCTCTGCTCAGTTATGAAGAAAGAACTTCCACATAGTCTCTTGTCTTCCAGCCTTCCTTCCCTTATGCAATGGCATCTGCGGTGGTGCTGCTAACAGAGCTGGAGAGCTGGAGGAAAGCAGAATTTACATGTGTATGTGTATATATATATAAAGCAGTGCACCATTTTCATTTTTAATTTTGCCGCGCAGTGTTCTACAGATTCTTGGTGCTACTAATAGGGCAAGAGTATATTCTGTCAAAATTAGAAATGGAATTAATAAAACCTGGAGAAAAATATACAAATTCTGGCGGATAATTACAATTGTATTGAAATGAGGTCATATTGTATTAAATTATTTGGGCAATTTTTATAGAGACTGATATCTCTCCATACACAGAAGTAACATTCTTTATATATGTATTTATGGCCAGTTCTGCTGGATATCATTCAAAGAGGCTGCTTTCAGTGCTCTCAAAACCTGATCTGTTCTATTCACAAAAGTAATAGACAGCAAAATATTACATATATGTTAAATTTATAGCACTTCCTAATACTGTTAAAGGGGTTGATAAAAATAATTGTGTATTCAAACTTGTGCTTTTGTTGTGTACATGGAGCTATCCAATAATTTACTTTCACAACATTATGTGAAAGATTAATAAATGTGCAATACCATCTGTGTATGGCTGCAATGCAAAGTGTGCTCATACGTAGTTACTAAGAAAAAGCAGCAAAGAGCAATGCATTGATCATATTTCATACTAAGGTAACATGACAGTGAGCTTTTCTTATTGTATACAGAAATTCCAGAGCCTCCTAGATGTGGACCTGAATTTGCAGAGATTCAAGATGCAAAGACCTGTGAGTTCTGTGGGCAGAAGAGACTTATCCGAAAATATCTTAATGGCAAGTTAAAATAAAACTTGAGAAGTATCTGTTTCAGAACATGTACTACATGTATATTAAGCATTAAATAAGGTTATCCATGGAAATAAACAATAGACAGATCCAAACTAATCGTTGTTTTAAGAACTATGGAAAGTATCCCATTAGCTTTCTTTTAAGGGATATACATGTGGTAATAATGAATTTAGGGCTGTTTTATATTTAAGCTATACGCTCACTCAGTGCTGCAAATCCTGCAATGCTTTGAGTGCAGTAGGCTGTAACTGGAAACAATTGACAGAGTGTTGGACATAGCTTTGATTTTAAGGGACTGAGTCAGACAAAATGTACTGAAAGGTGATCCTCTGTTTTAGTACTTTTCATGACTGCTGTGTCACCGTTTAGCACCTGTGGTGCTAAAAAGACAAGTCCTCCCAATACTGTTCTTCACATTTTCTTCTGTCTTCTAATGCTGCGTTGTTTGTCTATACGTGACTATATTAGAAAGAATTGTTCACAGTAATATGAGTCAGCTGAATTTAAATACTGTCGGCATAATCTGCAGGCATGAATCATTCTCAGGTAAGGTGTGTAGTGGCCTCACTTCAAACCTTCTGTCTCTCCCTTTCCCTATGAGTTGATTTCCTGATGACATCACAGGTCAGCTGTATTTTTCTACCAGCTCTTGATCAGTATTCATTTTCTGTCCTATTCCCCTGTGTAGCTTTGGTTACAAGGTATGAGACAAGTGCAAACCGACTTTTGTGCTCTTCTCAGAGATGAGCTGTGGTATCAGTTGCATGTCTTTGCAGCATAGGCACTGTATACAATTGTAAGCATGAACTGGCTTCCAATCCAGAAGTTCCTCCCACTGCTATAATATATATAATGATATAAATTTTAGCGCTAGTCATTATCATTGTCATTGTTCCATGTCACTTGAAGACAGTAAGATGAATGCAGTCTTTGATATTTCCACGGCAGTTCTCTTTTCCTAAGAACTTTTCCCAAATGATGCTCAACTTACTTATTTTAATTATTTCATTTCACAGCTCCCTTATCATGTAGGCCATTTCTCAGATTCCAGTATGCAAAGAAAACTGAAAATCAATGGCTTTTCAGTTTTGAATAACAATGTCTGTGATACATTTCACAGATCTCACTTCGTCAGGCAAAGTTTGGGATGTAGTTGTGCCTCTGTATTTCAGTTGAAAGACAGCATTTCAAAGGTTTCGGTTATATTTGGATCATCTTACTCTGATTGTTGATTGGTGTTACCAGGGTGATCTTTTTGTAGGATGACAGCTGCACCCAGCTATCCACAGTAATCGTGAATAAACCGTTCCAGTACTCTCTACAGTCAATAATGAGCTGAAGGAAGTTTTACAAGGATGTTCCTGAAATATTTTGCAGGAGATGGAATTCTGAATGATATAAAAAGAATACTTGGATACTGGAAATCTAATATGCTACTAAAGCTCGACTATTCATGGTTGCATTCCATGAAGCCTGCTAAGCAGGAAGTGTGTCCTAGACCCCACAGAGCATATTTAGGACAGTGTAATACAACCTTTGAGCTGAGTACTGCAAGTTAGAGGGCACACTTGCCAGCCACGAAGAGAAGAGCAACAAAGCTGGTGAAGGGGCTGGAGAACAGTCCTTATGAGAAATGGCTGAGAGAGCTGGGGTTGTTTAGCCTGGAGGAGGCTGAACGGAGACCTCATTGCTCTCTNAGGTGTTTAAAGCATGGGTGGACAAGGTGTTAAGGGACATGGTTTAGTGTTTGATAGGAATGGTTGGACTTGATGATCCAGTGGGTCTCTTCCAACCTGGTTATTCTATGATTCTATGATTCTATGAATGCACTTAAATAAGCTTTACTGTTAAATGCTCCTAGCTGTCCTGAAAAATACAAACGCAGGAAACACCTATTATGACAGCTGATAATATCCTTTGTCATTCAAGCCAGTGCTAGAAACCAAAGGACTCTAGTAACTTCTTTCACTGATCTTAAGTATATAAGCAAATGTTCTGACACCACNGTTATTCTATGATTCTGTGAATGCACTTAAATAAGACTTACTGTGAAATGCTCCTAGCTTTCCTGAAAAATACAAACACAGGAAACACCTATTATGACGACTGGTAATATCCTTTGTCATTCAAGCTAGTGCTAGAAACCAAAGGACTCTATTTAGTAACTTCCTTCACTGATCTTAAGCATACAAGCAAATGTTCTGACACCAANCTGACTAGACCCTGTCTCAGTCAGGTAGTCCAGAAAATGTTCCCAAAGCTGACTGATGTAGGATTTTAATCTGAACATTTCTCTGCTAAGGATAAACAAGTAAATTCAGAGCTAACGTTGTCATCATTGTCAGCAACTCATCTTTGTTGCTTAGGATATTAAGAAATAAATCTTCTCATTTAGTTGCTATTAATGGTGCCTTAGACTTACAAAGACTTATTGTCTTCTTCACAGCTCACATTGAAAGTTTTGACACATTTTTCTTCTTTACATTTTTTTTTCAGTATGAGAATTTGGAAACTTTGACTTATTAATAGTTACGGGTTGTCTTAGGAAAATACTGAACTATCCTGATAAAACAGCCATAAGGCAGATGCCTTGACAAAAAAAATGTTCTATAATAATGGCCATATTAATACACTCAAAAAATATACATACTTCCTGTGGGGTGGCCATTATTGTAAGAACGTATCAACTAAATATTCTGTTCACTAAGAATGTGACTGAATGTTCCAAAAGGCAGATATATTTGATTTTCCCATTCATTTTGCCCTTCCAATTCTTCTTATCCTTTACTGGCATTCCTAAGAAGGTTTTGGGAACATATCAGGTTGCTCGTTAACAGAGATTAATTGTGTCAGCTACACTAACTATGTACAAAACTTAATGCATACTGGTGTGCTCTTTCTGAAACCAGAAGGGATCAATGACATCAGCACCGAAGCCAACTGGCCATCAGAGATAGATGGTCTTGTGCTAGCATGGGAGAAAACCTGTGCTTAGTTCCAAGTTTTCACAAACTGCATGTCTGAAACAAATCACTTAATTTCCGTGTATCTCAACTCCATATTTAAAAAAAAAAAGTCTTAAACCTTTTTTTCCTAGGAAAATCAGTTTCTCCCAACGTGTCTTTGCACACCCCCTGTCACAAGTAAGAATACTGTCAAAGTAAGAAATTCTTTCTCCTGTTAACATCATCCCAAAACAAGCACACGACCAGTAGATTGCCAAGAGCAATGGCATCACAGCCACACAGTGCTCATGCTTTGCTTTGCTTTCGTCATCCTTTCTGTTCCCTCATCTTGACAATAAAGAACTAGTGGCAGGCAATGGCTCTCAATATGGTGAGCATTTGCAGAGAGCTAACTTTGTCTTTTTGGAAAGGTTCAAAACCTCCAGGGCACAGCAGGTACTTGTCACAGAAGGCATCTCGCTTCTTATTCAGCCTTTGGGTAAAAACCTCTTGGCTCTGTGTCTGAAATAACAGAAAAAAAAGACAAGGATTAACTTATTAAGATGCTGACATTTTCTCTAACTTGTGATTGCCATTATGATATACCATTTCCACACATCCTTTATCATACACACATGCACAAGCAGATACTTAAGCTCCTTGAAAATGAGGGCGTCTCTAAATCTGTTAGATCAGGTGTGACTAGCTTGCTTCAGGTTAGCAAAGAAAAGCATGACTTGGATTAATCATTGTCATTAAGTCTTGATCTATGAAAGTAACTGATTCTGATTCTTTAAAAAAGACCTTGCAAGTGTTTCTTTTTTTGAATGTGCACTGGAACAAGTGGTGAATTGTTCTAATGGAACTGTGAAATACTTGGGCTCTCATATTTTCTGGATCTCCAAAACCAGGAAAAATGTTCAGCAGGGTGCTGTAAGGAGACTTTGTGAAATATAAAATTGCTACAACAGCTGAAAGAAAGAAAATGCTTCCATTGAGAGAAAGCTAATGAACAAGTGTCAAAATGGACAGTTGGTGTCAGTTCCAGAAGAATTTAAAACTTAGACATGAGCTTGAAAAAAACATGTTAATAGAGCCAATATCTGTATGAAAAGAACCTTGTATTTAACGAAAATCCTTTGTAAACAACGTTTGGCATGGAATGTATCCAAATGCTTAGTAGAAAAGAATAGTGTATTAATTAAGTATAGAAATACAATATTGCACTGATATTCAATGCAATACGATGTGTTGTCTTTTCCCCTGAGAACATAAGTTCCAAACATAAGTCAGCATTTGCATTTTGATGGATTTTGGTAAAATACTCATCTTTCCAAAGAAGCAAATCTGTGACAAAGCCCTTTGATTGTATTTCTAAGAGATTACAGAATCACAGAATCACAGAATCACCGGGTTGGAAGAGACCCACTGGATCATCGAGTCCAACCACTCCCACAAAACACTAAACCAT
>WAAB01001655.1:285766-315546 GCA_013389865.1 Piaya cayana | reverse complement strand
GTCTTCAGTGAGCCAGCGGTCAGCCTCGCCAGCAGTCCTGGGGTGAGGCTGCTGCTTGATCCAAGCTAGGCTCCAAGCCCATCTGGATCCAGAGAGCTCCAATCAGACTGGCAGAGCCACTAATAGGGGTTGGACCTTTTTATTTTCCCTCTCCAGGGTCTGTATTTTCAAAAAGGCATGGAAAAATCACAGAAAAAGTTGTTTTGGTGTTTTTTAACCAATTGCTCAGTTACAAATGTGCCAGTCGCTGCTTTGGGGAGTGGTAGGAAAGCAGGGGGGTTGTTTTTCTTATCCGAGGTGGGTTTTTTAAACCTCATGAAGATGCAGTGATACCTGAGAGAAAAGAGAATCAAACAACAAATGTGGTCTGATATTGAAACCAGGGAACAAAAAGCAACCAACAGAAATAAGATCTGTTATTTTAAAAGATCTCCTGTATCCCATTGCATCATTCTAAGTCAGATTGTTCCTTTTTAGAGGTGAAAATTTTAAAGATCTGCTGTACTAGATTGAGTTTAAAAAAACAAGTCCAATGGCTGTGCAAACAGAATGTTTGTAGGGATTTATAGGTATAGGAGAGGCAGTGGCACAGGTTGCCCAGAAAAGCCATGGCTGCCCCATCCCTGAAGGTGTTCAAGGCCAGACTGGATGGGCCTTTGAGCAACCTGATTTGGTAGAAGGTGTCCCTGCCTATGGCAGGGGGTTGGAACTGGATGAACTTTGAGATCCCTTCCAACCCAAACCATTCCATGATTCCATTCTATGATTTGGGAATAAGTATTAATGTTCTGCTTCTTTTGGACCCTTTCAACTTTGTACTCAGAATATGTAGGCACCGATGCATGCTGGAAAATATACCTCTGTTATCAAATTTGCTGCTGCTGCTGCTGTTCACTTGCTCGCTATGAGTTTTTGGATGCGTTGAGGGAGCTGCTTACTGATCAGTAACAAATCACAGGGAGAAATATGTATGGTACCAGCATCNGCCTCAACATCCTTCTTGTGCTGAGGGGCCCAGAACTGAACACAGTATTCGAGGTGCAGTCTCACCAGTGCTGAGTACAGAGGGAGAATAACCTCCCTGGACCTGCTGGTCACAGTGTTTCTGATACAAACCGAGATGCCACTGGCCTTCTTGGCCACCTGGACACACTGCTGGCTCATGTTCAGTTGGCTGTCAACCAACATCCCCACATCCTTCTCCAGGCAGCTTTCCAGCCAGGTCAGCACAGTAGAGGGTCCTACGTGAAGCTTTCTGCCCCAAAAGTTTCTGCTTCTCCCTGGAGCAATTAATGCTCTTCTATTGTGGGCCCCAACTCTGCCTGGTAAAGTGTGTGGCTGTGATGTGAGAATGTGTCCCTGCACTCTCCTGAACGGGACCACTGCCACTGGCTTGTGGTTGTGCTGATCAGTGATGTTCCCCTCACCTCCTCAGCAACTGATCTGCAGCAAGGCTATCGACCTTCATGTAATCCTGCTGACAGCTGAAGCAGAGATGCTGTTTTGAACAGTTACAGAAGCAGAATTGCACGTTAGAGATGGAAAATATGATTTCTATCTGAAACAGTGTTTAAATGCAATCAAGTATACTGCTGTGTTTCTCATGACAAGGCATAAGAGTGTACTGCTGTTAACTGGTTTGGTGTGCTAGCAGCACATGACTGAGAGATACTGAGGTGCTGCCACTGCAGGATGCAGAGAGAGGTTATATCTGACCCTCCTGGAATCAGTCTTGGTGAGCCAAACAATCTTCTCCTCTCTGTCCTTTCTGTGGCTTTGTTCCTGGATCTGGGCAGCTTCAGTCCAACTGGTGGAATCTGGGACAGGAGTAGGAGTTAATCTGGTCTGGGTAATTCAGTCTTGTTTTATAATTTGAAATAGGTTGGTGTAGGCCTTAGCTTCCTCATCTGTGAAATGTTGGTGATGTTTTTCTTGATGTGGTGCTTTTAAGAAATAAGAGTGGGAAAAATTCCCCTGTGTGTAGTGGCAGTGTTGGTTGTGCTTGGAAATGGGGATCCTGAGCAGGCAAAGGTAGCATTTACTTGAGTAATTGAAAATGGGGTTGAGCCCAGGTTTCTAGAAAGCAAAATGTGACAAATGACAAGTGTTTCCTATCAAAGCACTTCAAGTTTACCCAAAGAGGTGTGCATGAAGTTGGGAAGTTCAGTTCCATGTCTGGTGCTGAGAGTGGATCCATGCTCCATCTGCTCCTGTTGTCTAAACATAAGGTCCTAAACACCACGTGAGTTTGTCCATGTCCTCCATGTATGGCACGCAGCATTTGTCTTCAGTGAGCCAGCGGTCAGCCTCGCCAGCAGTCCTGGGGTGAGGCTGCTGCTTGATCCAAGCTAGGCTCCAAGCCCATCTGGATCCAGAGAGCTCCAATCAGACTGGCAGAGCCACTAATAGGGGTTGGACCTTTTTATTTTCCCTCTCCAGGGTCTGTATTTTCAAAAAGGCATGGAAAAATCACAGAAAAAGTTGTTTTGGTGTTTTTTAACCAATTGCTCAGTTACAAATGTGCCAGTCGCTGCTTTGGGGAGTGGTAGGAAAGCAGGGGGGTTGTTTTTCTTATCCGAGGTGGGTTTTTTAAACCTCATGAAGATGCAGTGATACCTGAGAGAAAAGAGAATCAAACAACAAATGTGGTCTGATATTGAAACCAGGGAACAAAAAGCAACCAACAGAAATAAGATCTGTTATTTTAAAAGATCTCCTGTATCCCATTGCATCATTCTAAGTCAGATTGTTCCTTTTTAGAGGTGAAAATTTTAAAGATCTGCTGTACTAGATTGAGTTTAAAAAAACAAGTCCAATGGCTGTGCAAACAGAATGTTTGTAGGGATTTATAGGTATAGGAGAGGCAGTGGCACAGGTTGCCCAGAAAAGCCATGGCTGCCCCATCCCTGAAGGTGTTCAAGGCCAGACTGGATGGGCCTTTGAGCAACCTGATTTGGTAGAAGGTGTCCCTGCCTATGGCAGGGGGTTGGAACTGGATGAACTTTGAGGTCCCTTCCAACCCAAACCATTCCATGATTCCATTCTATGATTTGGGAATAAGTATTAATGTTCTGCTTCTTTTGGACCCTTTCAACTTCGTACTCAGAATATGTAGGCACCGATGCATGCTGGAAAATATACCTCTGTTATCAAATTTGCTGCTGCTGCTGTTCACTTGCTCGCTATGAGTTTTTGGATGCGTTGAGGGAGCTGCTTACTGATCAGTAACAAATCACAGGGAGAAATATGTATGGTACCAGCATCGTGAACAAAAACAAGAGAACAGCTAGTTTTTGTGCAAGATTAATAGAGGAGAACATTATCCTGTCATTTATTGTGCTCAGTAATTATTTGCTGTCTTGGGAGCTCTGAAGATAAATATTAGCTCCTCCGTCAGCTTCTGTAATTGAGAAATGGGAAAGTGTGAAATACAGTGAACTTTTTTACTTCACATTCTTATCTCACTAGAGTTTTAAGGATGCCAGTTGCTGCTGTAAGTTCAGGAAAGC
Source organism: Piaya cayana (assembly GCA_013389865.1). Lineage (NCBI taxonomy): Eukaryota > Metazoa > Chordata > Aves > Cuculiformes > Coccyzidae > Piaya > Piaya cayana. Next base: position 312,037 of record WAAB01001655.1, on the reverse strand, counting down.
TGTGCCCCACCAACGTTATCATTGGAAAGTCATTCAGCCACAAGGTAGGAAAATAATTGTTCCTGGTCAAAAGTGTTCCCTGGAGATCACAGAGGGCCTGGACAGTTAGGATGCTGTGCAGCTGTGTTGAAGGTCCCTGCTGCAGTGAGGAAGTGCCAGCTCCTCAGACGTGCTGTGAAGCTTTCAGAAGTGTTAGCAGTCATACAAGCACCAGCAGAGTTAGAGGAGGCAACTTTGTAAATCAGTACCCTCGGTGTAACATCCTACTTGGAAATGGTGACAATGGAGTGAGAGAGCAGATTACTGACATGAGTGAACTCCAGAACAGCAAGTTTCACTTGAGTTTCTGGCCCAACATTTTCCCCTTGCTTAAATTCAAATGTTTTCACATTTGTTGGCTTTATGACAACATTTATTTCTGTATTGAAACCTCTTAAGTTAATATTTCCAACCCAGAATTGTTTGTAAGTGTTTGTTCTGTGAGATAGTTTGGCATTTTTATGTTCTTGTGAGACACACTTCAAACTGTTGACATTGTCTGAAAGGACAGACCTATTTTACATGGCCCTAAACAGCAGACTCGCTCACTGCGAGAGCACTGCACCCTTGGCACGCAGGGCAGGAGGCCCTCCTGCAGTGGGAAGCTGTCCACTGTCCTCTGCCCTTTCATCAGGTGTGTGACCGTTTCGGTTCCTACTATAAGTTATCCAAACTGCACTGTGAAGACAAGGTAAACGATCTCCTTAAGGGTTTTGCATGGCTCTGTTATGATAACATCATAGCTCCATACAGATGCAAATGAAATGAATATCACAGAGCCCTTGTGATGAGTTTATTCCCATTTTGTGTATGAGAAGTGAAATAAGATTAAAGCCAGTTTCCGTAACTGGAGAGATGGGCAAGCTTTCAGGCAGACAAAACCTGAAAGGGGCTCTAGACAGTCTCATAAAAAAGATTGCCACCTCCTCCTCTGAGTGAGCTCTACTTGCGTCTTTGGGAAGTGACAGTGACAAAAACAACACTTTTACAAAGATTAAAGCCAGAAATGATCAAATGTTGACTAATTTTGTCTGCCTGGTGTGAGAAACCTGTAGTCCAATCTCTTTTCAAAGTGTGTTTTGAGGACAGTGTGTCTTCCAAGTCATTCTCTCCCTGATCTCATTTGCACCTGTGACCAGTTGACTTCTCTGTGGATCTGGCTAACAGGAGTCCGGGGGCAGCTGGCTGGAAAATGGGAGCAGCACAGCTCACTGTGAAAGTGTTGGTTTGTCATCAGCCTTGTATCACGTTGGAGTTCAGTGAACGTTCACCAAGGAGGGCTTCCCTCCTTGAACTTCTCTTTCTCTTTTCTACCTCCTTCATTTCATACCTCCCAACATCCCTAGTAAGGGAAGCAGAGGTTTTAATGACTTGTGCCAATAGACAATGTCCTTTGTCCCAGAATACGGCTGTCCCCAGCACCAGGTGAGCTGTCAGACTTCCAATGGCTGAACTGCTCTACAGCTGGAGGGTTGGAGATGGAGAGTGAGGAAGTGACATGCCCATCAGGAATGGCAAGTCATCAGAATACCAATAATCAGGAGCTTTGCAGAGTTCTCACTATCCTTTTAGAGCCAGACAGCAGCTCTTCTTTGTCTCACACAGTCTGTAACTCCCCCAATACTCTCTTTTTAAACAACTCTTGAGTCCAGGCCTTGCACTCAAACTGAAGGAGAAGCAGATGAAATTGAGCAGTTGGTGACAAGTCCTTGTGACAGATGAGCACTATCAGAGGGACTGCACAGTCTGTGATATTCAAACGGGAACATGAGGCTGCAGCACTGGCCCATGGGGAAATGTTATTCAAGAGGTGTCAGTAAATCATAGGAATGTTTTTCTTCCAGCGGTAGCACATGTGGTGAGATGAGCATGGTGGAGTTTTGTGGGCAGGGATTTCTTACTGAGTACATGCGTTTTAAAATGGATGTTTCTCACCGTGTGTGTGCAGGGTGTTGCCCTGAGAACCTCTGGAATCCATCCTGCTGTGTCCAGCCATGCTCCTCAGGGACAGCCCAGGTGCTTTTTGGTGACACAGACATGAGAGTGCATGTTCATCCCGGGGTTTGCTATTTCTGTTCATTTCTTTGCAGAGTGGAGAGGACAGGGTTTTACCATCACAGAGCATGGTTCTGTTGAGCTCTCTTGGTGTGCACTGAGTGGGAGGCTGCTACCTGACTGCTGTTCCCTAAAGCTTTCTGTGACATTAAAAATTATTATTTAAGGAGTTGAATGTAACACAGGAAAGTATAATTTCATTCAGCTTGATTAATCCTGCCTGATAATTAGCAACATAGCCAGTTTGCAGACTATGGGATGCCTTTGAGAATGCCTGTAGGAATCTCCATCTCCCTCCCTCCTATCCAGAGTGGTGGCAGCACACTGTGATCAAACACCATAATCTCTCTGGCCACATCCCTCTGAGACAGGTGTCCCATCACACTTTGGTTTCTCAGCTGATCAAGCAGGACAGCAGGAGAGAAGAGGGAACTTGAGTTAGAGAAGATCTGCTCAAGCAGAGTGATGTGTACCCTTTGTCTCTACCCTCAGAGCAGGGAGTTGCTTCTCCCCTGTTATGCTGGCACACACAATGTTCCCCTTTCATCCTGACCCTGAAACATGGAAACTAAGCTCTGGAGCATGGGCAGCCAGGAGCCCCAGCTCTTACCGTGCAAAGCCCAGCACTGGCCGTGACCGCTGCCGAGGCTCCATCCTGGTGTTGAGAAGCAGGACCCATGTGGTACACAGTCAGCATTTGTTCCGCATGGAGTTGTTTGTTTCTCCTTTCAATTTACAGCCTGAAATGCCATTTGTTTAATGTTGCTGTTTAAATAATGATTTATAAGACTCCAAGCCAGCCATGGAGCAGCTTAATGACTGCTATAATTTATGGATGCCACTGGCTACACAAACACTGCTGTAAATATAAAGGATGTCTCACACAAATTTTACTTTGATGCTTATTTGATACCATTCATTTTCCTTTCCTTGCACATCTCCATGTGTGAGTTGAGGCCACTGGACTCAGCAATCTAGGTTGTTTGGGCTCACCTTGCCAGGAGTGATGGTTACTGGGACATGAAAAGATTAAATGTCTATTTTTGTTATGAAATGCTTTAATTAAAAATTAAGTTTCCTTGGGCTTGGGTGCAAACATCTGTGTCAAGTGGCCCATTTAAAGGGTCATTTGTATTTGGGCTTTTTTTTGGTTCTCTGTTTGTTTTACTAGTTAATCATCTCCTTTATCCAATTCATTTTGCCTTTGTGCACACAGTGGGTGAGCAAACATGGACCAGGAATAAATCATGCGCTGTCACAGAACCCAGCCGCTCACAGGCTGTAGTTTTGCTGTTTGTGTTCTCTAACCTATACACAGAGCATGTGTACACACCTCCAATGCAAACCTGAGCTAATCCAAGCCCCAGCTCCACAGAGATGAATGGGCATGCAAATCCACTGTTTTTGTTTGAGGAAGAGCTCCTGGAATTGCTTGATGTCTGATTGCAACTGACAGCTTTGGAATACAACAGCCAGTTAACTTCAGAAGGTTTGTGATTCTGGGCAGCAACAAGGCCACCTGGGAGGACAGTGGGTGCTCTGGAATGCTTTGGTTTCACTGGAATTAGTGTTAATAAGTCATATGCTTGGGGGAAACCGAGTGCCACTGCAAAGTAAAAATGAACTGAGTAAAGGGGAAAACGTCATTGCCTGTGATAACCCCTGCTCTGGCTCTGCATATCTGGTCCCAGATAGGCTGTGATACATGGACAGTGCTGGGAAGATGGCAGAGAAACCGAAGGGGATGTGAGAGCTGGATGTTTCTTCCAAACCATTTTGGGGGTATTCAGAGAGGCAAAAGTACCTTGGAATTTGAGCAGGACTTCAGCGGTTTTAGGAGTGTTGTGGTGTTACAGATCTTATGGAAGCACCGGGTCTTGTCTTTTAACTTCTCTTTAGGTGGTACTGCCAGCAACACACAGCCATGTGAGCTCATTGCATACCCCTGGGTGAAGGGATTGCCTGCTTAGTTCCAGAGTCACTTCTTATGGTGTTCCAGCATCTGTTTGCATGCTGAGCTGAGCCCACCATAACGTGCTTTGTTTCTAAGATGGGGAAGGCTCTCAGCAGTGTCTCCAAGAGCTCATTTTTGTAAGAAGTGTGGCAGGGCCAAGCAGGAATCTTCTCCTTGCGTTAAACCCTGCAGCAATCATCAGCTACAAGTTACTTGGTCCATTTTCCTGCAGTGCTTTCCTCTGTGGGCAGCCCTGACCCTGACTGCAATGCAAGGGCGCTGTGCAGCCTCTGTGCGGCAAGACAGCATTGCTCTGAGGCAACCAAGAAAACCGAGCTGGCAGTAACACAGAGCACCCTTTTCAGGAGCTGGTGTCCTTTATTAAAAAGGTCTGACATATTCCCCCCACTCCTGAATTGATTTGTGCCATAAAATAAGCTTGAAGAGAAATAGCGGTTGTTTTCCTACATGCTTCATTAATTTTGAGTTTTGACAGGTGATGTAAATAAAAGTATCAAAAGCACATCTAATTGAATTGCCAGTGATTCCCAGCTCCCTGTAGTACCAGAGAACACAATGTAGCTGCGGCGGTTTAGCAGGCACAGATGAGTTGGGCAAACAACTGCTTTGTCCAGAGGCATTGGCTCAATCAGGATCTTTTACCCACTTAGGATGAGATCAGGTAGAAGGTGCTTCGTGCTCCATGCTTCATGCTCGTAGGTCTTCCACACTTCAGTGAGTCAGGAAGGTTTTGGGAATTGTGTCTACACCGTGATTGTTGTGGAAGGGGCTCTGGCACTTCTCACACTTGGCCTCCTCCATCCATACCAGATCTGGAATGCCACTGAGCTAATTCCTGCTTCCCCTGATGACTGATCCAGAGCCCATCTCTCTTAGGACAAGTCCCTGCTATCTTTGTTTTTAAGTATTTCACTTAGCTGCAATCAAAGCCCTCGGGATGAGAAAATTCCTGCAGTAGAGAAAATGATAGCTGCCAGACTGAATGATCTCTGACTTCTTTGCTGTCATGGGCATCAAGTGCTTCCAGAAAAAGACAGTGCTAAGGGCCAGGTACTCAAGATCATTCCTGAATGGGTGATGCTGGCCTCTGATCGCAATGTTCAGTGCCCTCATTTCATAGGAGTTGGCTCCATTCCACACCTCTGTCTGCCTTTGGCTGCTTGAGATCAGTAAAAGGGATTCGCAATGTTTGCATCCTGGTAGATGTGGGCTGCTGTGGGCTCCCTGGTGCAAGGGAAGGCGAGTGCAAGATGCAGGACCATGAGTGACTATAGAAGAAAAACTAAAATACAAGTATAAATTCTCTTTTTCAGAAAGAATGTGACAACGTGATTCAAGCCATAGGTAACACATGTAAGCTGGAGGGTGTATGTTGTTTTCTTTCCAAACTCTGTAGCCATGTTATTCCTGAGCAGGACAGAGAGGATTCCAGTCTTCAGGACTGTCAGCCTAGCCATAAACTCACTAGAATTAAAAATCTATTATGCGTATTGTGGTGTACTTGAGTACCAAAGAGCAGGCCACAGGATTTCAACCTGCTTTTCAAGGTCAAAGATGCCTTCCAAGCTCAAACACTGGACATACCTGGGGAACTGAAGTCCTCTTCTGGGTGTGGACCATTACTTATTTGACAAGATTAAACAGGTCAAACAAAATAAAATTACTTTATTGGTTAATTATAGGACTGAGAGGATTTCACAAAGTGTTCTCCCCTTCAGTGTTGTCCAGGATCTTGCAAGGTTGGTTGAGAGGAAAGCAGTTCGCCCATCTGAAGTGGTTTCTATTTTCTTTTCCTCTAGGATCTGCTGCTGGCTACAGAATGGCTCTGGAGGGCTCCTTCAGCTGCTGGAATGGAACAACTATCAGGCTGGGGCAGGCATGTGATTTTGTCAGGGACTGCGCCGAGGGAGAAGATGAGGGGGAGATGTGCAGTGAGTAAATCCAAACTCATAGGCTGTGTCCTCCTTTCACAAAAGCATGGATTGTTTTAAATGTTAATGCCTGAGACTGTAGCACTAATAGACTAATTTGGTGCTATCACAAGACCAGTATCCTCCGTAGGCCACGTGGTTCCTCTCACTGTCTGCCTGGAGCGGACTGTTTGATGGGTTCCTGTAGTTGCCTGCAGTAGTTCTGCAGCAGGTTCTTAAGATGCTCTTAGTGCTGCATCTCTTCCGAAGTCCTGATCAAAAATGCAAAGGAAGTACAGCCTGAATAGCTGGGTGCCTCATGGAATTATGAAGTGTGTAGTTTTTTAGAGCATTTAATCAAAATGTAGCACAGCATCTGGCAAAGGGAGAGGAGGAAGAGAACTTCTGAGATGAAAAATGAGCAAAGCCAGTGGCTTGTCACTGACCAGTTCCCATGTCTTTATGATTCCTCTTGGTTTCTCTCCTCTCTTCAGCAGTCAGGAGCCCAATAAAATGCAGCAGAAGATAGATAGCAGCCTGAGTTTCTGGAAACCTGCTGTGCCTGAACGCTTTGTACTATGTAACCTGGCAGAGGACCTTCCTCTAAACATCTTGAGGATGCCTCACCCCTTTTTCTATATTTCTGCACATTCTAACAGCAGTGTCTTTCCCTTTGTTGGGTTACAGGTAGTTAAGAGTGGTGGACTGCCAGCTATGTGGTTATCCACAGGGCAAATATATCAAGAGAAACAGTTGTTGAGGGTTCCATTTACCAATGCAAAGTGCATGTGTTGCAGCTGATCTAGACATAGGTGCATGGATTTGGTATGCAAAAAATGTGTTCCCTGACCAAAACATCAGTCCCAGCAAAAGCCCTTGGAGTAGAAGGGGCTATTGTTCTCAGTTTGACTTTCTCATGTGACAGCTAAAGCAGGGGCTAATCTGGGTCAGGTAATTCAGACAAGCTGTGTAGATGTAGGTGATGTCTAGGCTAAAGGACTTTTGCTGTTTCTAGCACAAACTTAACATAAGCAACTGCGGCTTCTAGCAAATTCCAATTCTGTGCTGCTAGCAAAGGAATAAAGCTTTTGTTGGTGTGGAGAGAAGGGGTTTGACCTGGATCAGCTAGTAAACTAGTTGAAAGACATGTTAGACATTGTTACAACTTGAAATTACATTCATTAACAACACACACTCAGTGAACATTAAATTGGCTTTTGTGTGAACGTCATCACTGTGAACTTGCAGATCTATAGAACCAGTAATGCTTCATCTTGGTAGTATCAAAACCTTCTTTTTGCCTGCAAGCTTTAAAACGGAGCTCTGATACGTCATAATGTTATTTCTGTTGTGTTCTTCACACAAGTTAGTAAATTCTGACAGTCAGTAGATTGGACGCATTTCCATTTCACTGGAAGCAGAGACACATTCCTGACCATGTTGAGACAGATGGTTGTGTCTTTCTGCCTTGTGTGGAGCAGCAGAGCCCGCCAGGTGGAGTTGTACCAATCCTGGATGCACACTGAATATACCCCATGGAATGGGGCAGGCAGGGAGGAACGCACTTCCCTGCTAGTTTAAACACTGGGCACACCCATGGCTTGTATCTCAGCTATATTCACATACTGAGGGGCTGCCTGTGCTTCTGCCCCCAGCTGCTGCCTGTATCCTACAGTGAACCAGCTGGGAAATGCAATCCCTCTCTCACACAGGCTGTCCACAGGGGCTGGGTTGGTTGTCTTTCCCCTCGTGCAGCATTCCCCTATAGCTGTTGGCATGAAGCTGTGAAGTACTTACAATCATGTTACCAGAGAATGCTCTGAGGGTGTAAAAGCTCACGTGTAAAGAGCAGAACTGTTAACCACTAATCACCCACCAAGCAGAGCAGCACTCCCTGACTCAAGGAGAAGACTACATGGCTTCTTTTTCACCACAGGTGCTGGCAATCAGAGATCTTACCCCTAGCCAAGAAGCCTGAAATCACCGTCTTCCACCCAAGCAACAAATCCAACCAGCCTTAGTGGGAGCTTGAGTTGTGGGTCTGCCTGCTCAGTCCATGGCTGATTTCTTTGCTGCCATCTCTCTATTGTGTGAATAGTGTTGGCATAAGCCTTGTCCCACACACCATAGGTGATGGGATGTTTCCACTGTTGGTATGTCTGTATGGCAGCCCAGCCCAAACTGTCTGCCATCCTTCAGCATTTCAGCACTCACTTTGCTCCTGAGCAGAGCAATGTTTTCATCAGCTTTTGGAAGTGTGGCAGAGTGATTCCAAGAGAGGGATTTCCCAAATGCCTCTGCTCACACTAAAGAGCTGTCAGAAAAAGATGCAGCCATGCTCAAAACTGAGGGGAGAGCTTTTAAAATTGCTGTTAACCAAAGGCCTCTGCCTTTGAGTTCCAAAGAGATGCTGGGTTTTTTTCCTTTCCCAGTTTTTCAGCTGTGCAGATACTGACATCTTTTTTCCTCCTTTATTTTCTTCCTATTCAATTGATTGTTGGTTTTTTGTTAGTTGAAAAAAAGAAACCAAACCCTAATGCCAGCTGTTTGTTAACACCTCTTTACTTATTTATGGCTAAGGAAATGTCATGGTGTTTGTTCAGCACGCAACCAATTAGGCTGTTTAGGGAGTGGGAAATTGGAGCGGGATGACCCCTGGAGAGAAGCAAGGGGCTGCTTGAGTCATAATCAAATGTTCCTGCAGAAGTAAAAAACAGCTTCAAAGAGAGAGATGCAGAATTTGATGCCAAACTGTGTTGATTTGGGATCAGACGGGCAGTTTTAATGAACTGATGGAAGTGCCGCACTAGAGATTGCTGTGCAGAAATATCCTTTGCAGACACGTGTTAAGACTTAAGCTGGTGGGAGTCTTGTATCTTTGCGAGTAAATTCATGCTGTTATGGGTTATAGCATACTGCAAAAAACCCAACATACCTCCTCATGGTGTGGTACAGAATAGGGTATGGAATATAGCTGGTGTGCTGCAAGGCAGAGGGGAAAACTCGGATAGTTTAGAATCATGAAATGTTTTAGGTTGGAAGGGACTTTAAAGCCCGTCCAATTCCAACCCCTTGCCATGGGCAGGGACACCTCCCACTGCATCAGGTTGCTCAAAGCCCCATCCATCCTGGCCTTGTACACCTCCAGGGATGGGGCAGCCATGACTTTCAGCTTCAAACTCTTCCCGTGCATCCTGTCCCTGTAATCCCTGATCAAGAGCCCCTGCCCAGCATTCCTGCAGACCCTTTCATACTGGAAGGCTGCTAGAAGGTCTCCTCCCAGATAGTCACTGATCTATATGTACTAATACAGATTGGCAGAGCTCTGCATTACAGAAAGGGAGAATTTATTTCAGCGGTTCTCTACTTCTCTGTTTAGTTACCACTACTGATTACTAAGTAATCTCTTGTTGCAGGGCAGAAGACTGGGCAAAAATAGAAGTTTGACTGCAGAAAAGTGCATATGCTTTTGGCTACTCCAAAATTATTGTACTTTCTGTCTCAAATTCAACACAAAATTTCAGCCTGGGGAAATATTAGTTCATCAGTGAAAGCAGCTTAGGAAAATAATGGATGTGTTTTAAAAAAATTAGGAGAAGAATGAAGGTGCTGATCGTCTCTTTATTAGGCAGAGACCCAGAACTTGGAGAATTCACTCAGGTCGTGACCAGCCTGGGATTGATTCTTTCTTACCTAAGTAGATTTGAAATCATATTTCCATGTAGAGCTTCCAAGACTGTGGTATGGAGTTCTGGTCCAGTTCAGAAGAAAAAGGGCTGTTTAAGTCTCACCTGAGGTTGCTCTTCTACCTTTCATAGATTTTTCCTGGAATAGGGATTGGAAGTAATGTTCTCCACCTTTCAGATAAATCTCACAACCACAGGGTTATAGGGTACTAGTTGTACTGCTTCATTGCGTATTTGTGGGTGCTGAACACATTCCCAGGTGAAATAAGGAGGGCTAGGACCTGGTTCCTAACAGGACTGATGCTGGCTGCACTGTGCAGTCAGAGGAAGGCACCTAGATGGTTGTCCAAGGGCAGCTGGCAGCCAGAGCAGGAGCATCTAACACCTGAGTTTGCGATAATATGAGTGAGTGACCAAACGAGCATAGATAATTAATTCTGCTGGGGCTGGGTTACTTCCCATGCAAACATGCATGAAACAACCACTGGGTTAATTTCTGTTCCAGCAATGGACCCAGCCCAGCAGAATCTTTCTGCAAGGGAAATGGCAAAGCATCAACCAGTTTCTGTGCAGAGCTCCCTGATGGTTTCTGTCTTGTGTACACTAAGTCATTTCCTTCTCTCTTGATCAAAAGTTGTGCCTTTAGCAAGAAATTCTAACCCCTGGCAGTTCTGAACTCAGCAAAGCCTTCAGGCATTACAGGGTAACTCTCTGCTGGCTGTGTTGAGAAGTGTTTTCCCCTTTCATGCTTCATTCCTGGTAGAATGGGGCAGGCCAGGTTCACTAGCACAGAGATCACTGCAGAAAGAACTCAGGTTTGAGGTTATGGGCTTTATGTTCTTTAGGTAGGTCTTTCTGCCTTCTGAGAAGTCCTCCTACATTTGTTAAAGGTCCATACAGACCAGAGTAGACTTTTATTCTTGTGCCTTTTAGAATGTAAGTCTGGAATTTCACCCAAAAGATGAAACTGCAGTATCTGATTGATTTACCTGTGGTTTTGAAGCAGGAGCATGCTCCATCCACTTCATAAATTATACCAGTAACTGATTTTTTGTACTATTAAAGGATGGAAAGTTTGTGTTAAAGTTAAAAAAAAACCCTTGAATTTAATTACCTCTCAAGCAAAACCTAAATCATCCTGAAGGCTTGAAAGTAATTTGGCGAGGAACAAGCTGAACACCCTGCAGCTTTGCTCTACTTCATAACTCAACTAGCAGCTGTTTCTTAAGTCCTCACAGTGCCCTGCTCTCACTGTTTCCCGTCCTGTATCCACAACCTGTATCTCAGTCTTACTGAGGGCTGAGTTTTTTGAGGTGTCTGTCACCAATGATGATATCCAGCTAGCAGCTTCCAGCACGGACAACTCCTGTACCCTGTTTACTTCTACTAGAGTTTTCAATAGAGTCAGATGAGCTTTCTCTCACTTGTGCAATACCTGTGCTCCTAGGAGCTAGAATGATCCATATGCAAACAATTAGGCTGTGCTGACTGGAGGTCTGGGCTATAAGGGAGGGGAATCGTGTTAGGCACTGACCTCTCTACAGGATTTCACTCCACAAGGCTGCAGAAGCAGTGGCTAGAAGACCATGTCTGAGGTGTAACCTTGAGCGGTTTTGTGTCTGTGGGGCTGTAGAGGCCAGGTATGCAGGAGACCCTGTAGTGTACACTCAGGTATGTCCTCTCATTCAGATGTGCTGAAGTCGGGAGGAGTCCCTTAGTCACAGTTGAGGGGTTGTCTCCCTTGCCAGCATCCTTCCCATAGTTAGGAGACTCCACACAAAGGGAGTGAATTGCTGTGGGGTGTCCACATGCCCCAGGGCAGCCCAGTCAGAAGAATCCCTGCAGCTTCTCCTGTGAGTCTTCTCATCTCACTTGGGCTCTTCTGTGTGTCTCTTTCTCTCCTGCAGAAAACCTTCCCTCTGGCTTTTACTGTTCATTCGAAGAAGGAGACTGTGGCTGGATGCGGGGCTCTTCTGCATCCCATCCTTCTCCATGGCGGATTGGAAGCCCAGAGCACAACCGTTTTCCTTCAATAGAAGGTGAGTGACAGTAAATAGTAAGTGCAGAGAATGGGCAGTGGAGAGCAAACAAGGTACACAAATGGTGGGGAGAGGGAGTGAAGCCCAAGGCATGTTTTCCTCTGCACTTACCTGTTCAGCCTCCAGTGGAACAAAAGTCATCTCTGTACTCCAGTGTGCTGTGGGTGAAAGACTGCCTTGCTCACATCCTCTCCTGAGGATATAGAATGGTGCTTCAGGCATCCAAAATGATACCAGATCCTGAACCTTACTGAACAACTTCACACTAACTATTTATTTTCATGACCCTCCTCCATACTCAGCTGATATTTTTCTTTCTGTTTTTCCCATTTATTTTCTCTGTTTCTCTGTTCTGCTTCATTTTCTTCCCATCTCGTCTCCTAATTTTTCTTCTCTTTGCCCCTTTATCCCTTGAGTTCCACCTCTGTGTATAACTGCTCTGTACTTGGTTCCTCTACCCAAATTCCAGATAAATATTGTCTTTCCAGTTACTTCCTGCTCATAGAAATTCATTGTTCATCCTTGCCAGGAGGATGACTCTGAAGCCGTGGAGGAACAGAAGGTAACTGTAGGGAAAGGCACACAGACTTCTTAAAGGCATTTCTCAAGTGTGTCCACCAAAGCTGCATTCCTAAGACACTGGATAAACCTCCTGCTCTCTAGCATTCTCCTGTACCAGGAGCGAGCTAATGTAGGTCTGGGGAGGTGTCACAGACCCTCAAACCAGGAGGTGATTGCTGCAGTTTGACCATCTTCCTCCTCTTTTATCCAGGTTGTGCTCTTCTCCTCAACACCAGCAAGGCACCAGTGGTAGCAAACACTATCATGACCAGCCCTGCATTTCCAGCTCCTTTGAGGAACTCCCCCTGCGAGGTAAGTCCCAATGTCCTCTTTATTTTTGCAGTTTACAGAGGTGTTTTGTGTGTCTTGACTTTTTGAAAAATATACACACAAGGCCAGTAGCCTGGCAAACAACTCCTCCTATGGCTTATCTGTTAATGCTTGCTAAATGTCCCTGTGGAGGTGGAGGATATGGTTAGCTGCTTGAAATGCCACAAACTGTGCCTCAAGAAGTTTGGTGTATCTCATTGTATGGCCTCACATGGTGTATCACAATCTTCATCATTTTCTGTCTGTGCTGTCAGGGTAGTGGGGGTGTAAACACAAAGATAAAAAGCTTGCTTCGTGACCAAACATTGTATTTGCAAGATCCAAGAAAGACTAGGTTTCAGGAACACCCCGAGCTGTTCAGAAAACATGATGCAAGCTTTCTCTAGCGCAGCTGGGATGTGAGCTGGCAGGTTGTCATCACGCTGCATCTCAGACCTCCCAAGCCTCATGAAGGTTGCATTCACAGGTGCGCTGAGGTACAGCAGCAGAGATAAGTTCATCAGGAATGGAAACAGGTTCTTGTTCAAGCAGAAAAGCTATTAACAATCTTAAACCATCATCTTAAACAAATACATCAAGGCTTGTCAACCCTGCAGAAACAACTGTCATTTCCAAGTCAGCTGTACTGCTGGTGACAGAACTGTCCGCATCTTCTCACTCTGGTCTGTAACCTCACATGTTATGTTATCACTGACAGGGTTTGTTAACCTCTTAGGATCACGAACCATAGCTAGTGACTTAGAGAACTTCACATCTGGAATGGTCACCTTGAAACGTCACACAGTGTCCTGGACCCTGGAGCACAGGGAGTTGGGAAAATTGATCCTAACAAAGCACAGTTTGGTGTTTGTCAGCTGAGCACCGAGGTGTTTGAGGCCAGGCTGGATGGGGCCTTGGGCACCCCAATCAAACGGAACACCCCTGCTCATGGCAGGGGGAGTGGAACTAGATGATCTTTAAGGTCTCTTCCAAACTAAGCTGTTTTATGAAAAGATACAGATTCTTCCTGTTCCACTGATCTTGAAATGCAGGAAGGACAAGAAGGGATGTGTTAGGAAGTTCTCTGGAATGAAAGTACACAGAAGATGGTGTTTCTTTGGGTTGAAGTTTGGTTCGGTTCCCTTCCGTTGGATCACAGATCACACAGCAAAGTGCATCTGATTCTGGTCCCTTCTTCATGTCCTCCTGCTTTTAGAAATGCATTCCACTTTGGTTTTCCTCCCTTCTGTGACAGTCATATGCAGGTTCTGAATTTTTTAAGACCTTGTTCTGCCGTGGATGAGCCACAGTGTGTGTTTTTTACAATCCACCTGACACAGGAATTGAAGTGAATGATTTCCCAATATGTGTATATTTTTTCCATGTGTACACAACAGTACAAATAATTAAACTTGCCATCGGGGGAGAAGCTGCCGTGTATTTCATCTGCTCACATGCCATCCCACCTCCATCACTCCCCTTGGCGCTTAAACGACAATCCGGACGCATCCAGCATTGCAGCTGTCGGTAATAAAGAGTGAAGGAGTTTGGCAAGGGTTTTGTCTCTTGCCTTTTCATACAGTGTAAAAGCTTCTCCTCTCAATGAGCCCCCGGTGGCTTCACAATCTATTTTACTAGAACAATCTGTCTATGAGTAGAATAATTTAATTCCACTTTTCAGCACAACACAAGAGGAGAAAGGAGATATTCCCCCCTACACACTCATTGCTTCAGTAGGTGCCAACAAACTTCCTTATAGTGAAATTATAGCCAGAAAAAGAGGTGGCGACAATACCATAATGCTATCTTGTATTTATTCACCTTCAATCGCTCCCCAGTGGAACTGGCTCAAGTTCAGGCTTTCCTTGTCCCTGTCACTGCTGACAACTCTGCCTAGCATGTCACAGCCAAGACAGATTCTCTGGCTACTGACAAAATTCACTTGTGATTCATAGGACAAAGGGCATTTGAGGCACTCTTGATCCATCTCAGTGTGTGCAAATTAGACCCATTTATTCCTCCACAGTGGGAGCAAGCCATAAACCTGCCTTCCCTGTGTATTTGATCCAGCTCACATGCTCCTTGAGAAGTCTGCTTGCTCTCCTTGAGTGCTCCCTCACATGATGGCTGGTTCTGACAGTTGATTCTGTACCCTAGAGAGGTTGGCTCAGATTCACACCCTACACCAGGATATATTAGTGACAGAGGCTGTCCTTAAGCCTGTCATGTTACACTCTTCCTCCTCCTTGCGTGCCATCCTCCTTCTGGTGTTAGCGTGCCTGGCTTAGCAGAACTGAGAGTGAGACTGCCTGTGTTGCCCAGCTGCTCAGCTCACGTACCTCTCCCAGATAAGAGGAGTTTACCCCTTTTCTAGGCTCAGGACTTTATCAAAGGCCATATCCTACAGGCCCTGAGAGTGGCAGGGAAGCCAGCAGACAACCCCAGTTCTCTGATCTTGACTGTCCTCTCTCGATCTCCTGCTGCATGGAAGCTCTGGGGCGTTACCAGACCTGCTGATCACTGAATCTACGGTTGATTCCTCTTATCCCTTGATTTATGTTAGTCATGTTAGAGGATTATGCCCAGCATAGCAAATGCTGACACCCTGCTTATAACCTGGGGGGTGCATAGGAATTGATTCCTTCAGTCTCAGTGTGAGGAGTGTTACCTGGTGCAGTATGGGGTACCAGGCTTGAGGAATATATGATTTGTCCAGAACATCCATGGAGCCAGGAATCTGTGCTGATAAAGAAACAGCCAAGCAGTCCACAGTGAGAACCAGCCACAAGGAGTTTGCTAATGCTTCAGGCTTGTTTTTTTTCTCACTCAGCCTGGCTGTTAAATCTTCCGCTGCCAACATCAACAACTGCACAGTCCAAGCAAATGGCTGCTGACAACCAGGAGGCTTGTGGGGTGGCCAAGCCCAAACACCTTCTCTGTCGGGACTTGAGCAGCTCTGCAGCAGTGCTGCCACCACCACTTGGTGACTCCACAACCTGGATGGTTTTGGGCAACTGTACTGCTGCTGAGGGCAGGACAAGCATGACCTTACTTCTTGGTGCTCTCCCCAGCTTAGGTTCATCACCTGGAGCTCACTGGGCTGCCAGCAGGTTGTGCTCCCTAGCGTTTCCCATATCCTGGGGAAGGGGAAAAATCAGCCTGACTGCTCTGTGCTGCCCCACATCCATCAAAGGATGAGAACGGGTAAAAATGCCTGCAGGAGATACAATAATAAACACAGCCACTACTTTCCCACACATGTTTGGGACTGGCACTGCATGTATAGCTTTGTACTGCCCTTTGCTCCTATTTGTTTTGAGCAGCTCTGTGTTTTCCTGTTCTTTGTTCTTCAGTGCTGTTGGCAGGTCAGCGCCATTATTTGTGGTGCTGCCCTTTGTTCTCAGTTCAGTTAGTTTTTCTCTTTCTTTTTGTTGTTTTATTAAATCTTGGCTGGAGTATCCTGGCTTCAAAGAATCTCTCGTTTGCAGTTCAGACAGGCTATTGTATCTTTTCACGTTGCACAGTCAGTGGAGTCCTTTGCCTGTTGACCCTATTAACGGCATGTTTGAAACCAGTTTGTGTGGCAGAGGGGAACCATTGCCCTGCTGTTAGACCTTGGGGGATGCAGGAAGTGGCACGCATAGTCCATGAGGAGATGCTCCATTACTCTGAAGTATTTGAAAAGGGCAGCCTCAACAAAAAGCTCAGGAGATGCTTCAGGAGCCAAACTGAGTCACAGTGATCAAGAGTGAAAATTTAACTCGCATATAAAAGTTTACTGGAAAGAAAGCACATGTAATTGAGCGCAGCAATGCACATAAAGTGTGAAGAATTAATCTAGATCGTGCCCTAATGTAAAGGCAGGATTTATAGAGCTTGAGCAATAAAGAACAGCATTACTTGCCCCTTCTCTTCGCCCTTCTTTTCCCCTCCAAGTGGGAATTGGTTGGCCTGCACACAACTGACAGGCAAAGAGGGTCGTGGGGTGGGTGGACATCTGCCTTTGAAGAGCAAATTAATGTGCACGCTTCGATAGCTGTGCTGCTGACTGGGAATCGGGGAAACCACATTGCTATAATGTCTGAGGGAAGTGCTGTCATATCAGACGCCACCCCTCGTAAAATGGAATTGCCATGCTGAGGCTGGTAGCCCCTGGGTGCACAGTGTCCAGGCTGTAATGGCCACCTGCTTCTCAGTGCTTTGCAAAGATACTTAAAGGGGGCTTATAAGTAAGATGGGGAAAAACTTTTTAGCAGGGCCTGTAGCAATAGGACAAGGGGTAATAGTTTTAAACTAAAAGAGGAGAGGTTTAGGCTAGATCTTAGGAAGAAACAATTTATTGTGAGGATAGTGAGGCACTGGCACAGGTTGCCCAGAGAAGTGGTGGCTGCCCCATCCCTGGAGGTGTTCAAGGCCAGGTTGGGTGAGGCTTTGAGCAATCTGATCCAGTGGGAGATGTCCCCGCTTCTGCTGGGGGAGGTGAACTGGATGACCTTCATGGTCCCTTGAAACTACTCTAAGATTCCGTGTCAGAGAGCTGGCATGAGAGTGTCATCCCAGATGTCCAGGGCACACTCACTTTCATGCGGAAGACAGAGACTCAGTTCTGGTCCCCAGCATCTGGACAGTGAGGCAATCCCATCTTCCTCAGTCCTGGCATCATTACTGTACAGCGGCAGAGTCGTGTAATGACTTGCTTTTCATTCCACATTTCAGGGATGCTCCCTGAGGGCTGCATCCTCAGGCTCTGAAGGATGCTGTGGTACCTGTGTATCATAAGAGCCACACCTGTGTCTTCCTAAAGTGTTTGGGCTTATGGCATACAAAGGTGTAAGACCAGGTCCAGGGCTGCTGCGTTCTGTGAGGGCTCGGTACAGTGTGTCCCTGTGTCTCAGCAGCAGCTCCAGCTGTCCTGCAAGAGGGTGTTTTGTGTAGGATTCTGACTGTTCCTGCTGGTTGGAAGTCACTGCAGGAAGATGAGCCAGCTGGAGACTCATTAGAGAGGCTAGGCTTTGCTCCGCATGTGGGAACCTGGGATGGACCTCAATGCTGTATGAGAACTAACAGCTGGGCAGACAGTTTCAATGTAGGCTACAATAAAGCAGGAGAGTAATGACAAAGACGGTGTTGCCTGGGTGGTGGTGAACTTGAAATCAACCTTAAAAACTTGAAATTAGCCTTAAATGTTACCCCGTGTACCTCCGCAGAGGAGGTAACTCTGCCAGAGGGACTGCACTGTGACCAAGAACCAGATCATTTCATTTTGCATCCCCAGATCCTGGTTCTAAAGGCTATGGGTGTGCTGGAAAACAATGAGAACAGGTTCCTGTGGCAGTAAAAAAGCTCTGTGCTTTTGGCCGTCTTTAAAATAACGAAATTATTTTTTCACCGCTGTTTTGACATTATGACTTGCTGTTTCCTGAAAGCCAGTATGACGTATCAGTGAATACTGAACTGAGCCAGGCTTCTTCCAAGCCTGAAATGACTTTTTGATTGTAAACGTGTTCTCTCTAGAAAATAAATATAATATGTTGATATGAAACAATCCAGGTGAGGTTTGCCCTCCATCTGAGTTTATACATACGAAGGTGGTTTTGTCCTTTGTGGTTATTAATTCACTTCTCTTTTCTGTGCCAAACTTGTCTGTTTTTAAAGCATGTAAATCAATAACATAAATCATTCCTGGAGCGTGGGCTGAGCCCTGTGCTGACACTTGCACAGCGTTGCTCTCTCTATTTCTTGGGTTTCAAATAGCTGAGAAGGGTGCATGGTAATAACATTGACTCACAGCATTTATGAGCATGAAAAATGCAATGTGGATTGCCTTTGGCACGGCCTTTCACCTGCTTTATTTTGCAGAATGTTGTTAGCATCATTTCTTTATTTTAAAGCATTGTTTTTGAAATCTATACAGCTTGTTCACAGTGATCTTTTCCCGATTCCCTTGCCACCTGCTGCTGTGGCACTGGATGGGGGTCTGGAACATCAGGAATCTCTTGGAGCCTGAGCACTCCAAAGTGATAAACTCTTCCTCTCCCTTTTGTTGTCACCTTTGGTTTTATGTTTGTTTGTTTTCTGAAATGAAGGTGCTTTTATTAGGTGCTTGATTTTATAGAAGTAAACATAAGCAAGAAATAATGAGAATAAATAGCATGAGAGTCTCTTCATTTAAACTATAGGCTTCTCCTGCCTGGGTAGTTTATAGCTATGCAATCAGGTCAGGTATTGTCATTTTATCAATTATATTAGGTATTTGCACATCTGGCTCCTAAGCAGAAGTGCTAGCAAACTACAGGAGAGGCTCATTCTGCACAGTTCTTGGTCTGGCCAAAAAGCAGAAACAAGACTTTTTGGTCATCATTCTCATTCCTAAGATTCCAGGTCCAAATTGCCAAGTGTTTGAATAGCTATCCGCCTGTGCTGTGGTGTGCAGCCACTACCCATCTCTGGTAAGAAAACCAGTATTGCTGACATGATGAACTTCATGCCCCAAATGTATTTCACGTTTGTGTCAACACTCCTGAGACAGGCAGAGGTGTCTGCAGCTGTGGTCAAGTTCAGTGTAAGTCACATCCCAGCTTATACCTTCAGCTTCTGTTCACCCATGAGGTGTTTTCCAAGCACCACTTACATTTAACTTGTCAGCGTGTTCACATCTGTAAGCACCTTCTGCGGGTTCCTGTCCAGTGAGAGGCAACCCAAGACAAGAGTTAGGCTTTTCAGAAAAATAAACATCTGTATTTCAGAAAACTACAGTTCCTGGACAGGGAAATTTTGAGCAGTTCTTTTGAGCAAGTGTTAGAGGTGAGGGTATGAGAACTGATTAACTGTCTATCAAGGTGTAAGGCTGGAATGCAGCTAACACCGAATGTGAGTGTTTATTATGGGCTCAGTCTCCCTTTCATTTCCCCCAGATCAGTTGAGAGTGCTCCATTTACCATGTCAGTGGGTTTGCGTGTGAACCACACATCCCTGGCTGTGGCAGATTCTGAGGTTGAAAGCAAGGGGCCGTTTAGCTAGTGTCTACCTGCAGTGCTTAATTAACTTCTCAGCGATGTTTACAGCTTCTGAATGCTTTGCTGCTGGTTTAGTATGGAGGGAGGTGTTTGATGTGTAGAGTTCGGGGTGTGCCACCAGCAGCCCAGATTCAGATTATTCCAAACATGTCACTGCACTGCTTACAGGATGCATCACGTATGTAGGACCATCTGCCATCATTGATGCCGTGTTCTGTAGAGCGAGTGCCAGCCCCATTTGGAAGTCTTTACCACAGCATCCAGCTCATCATCTGCTCTGGTTCACTTCAGCAGGTGTGAAAAGACCTGGACTGCCCCACTGTGAAGCCTGGAAATCATAGATATTGCAGCCAAAAATGCCCATTTGGACGCAGCGCCAGTCAATTCACTTGGAGCCAGTTCATTAGAGCTTGCATATTGCACTTTGCCAATGAGCTGATCTCCCACATCTAATGCCAACTACTTCTTTCCTTCAAACAGCTGACATGTGTGCAAAGGCATCCATTCCAATCCAACCACTCCAGCTTTTGCTCTCATGTTACATTAACGCTATCAAAGGCTTGCTCTTGTCTCACTGCTCACCACATAGATATTGCCTTTTGCTGTCTGGCAGGTCTCCAGGAGAGAAAGAGGTCTGAAAGCTCTTGTGTAGTTGGAGCTTCAGGGTTTTACCTCTCAAGTATTGAGCTGTCAGAATATCACAGTGAAGCTACTCCAGCTTACCTGTATTAGATTTCACATAGTGCATTGCAGTAGAGTTAGCATCAGAGTCCTAAATGCTTCACATCTGGGCTCTCAGGCAGAGGAGTTGCTCTCCCTGCTGTAGGGTGAGCACTTCAAGTGTTCACTGGCATTCCAAAAGTATTTAAACCACCAAAAATGTATAATCCTGACCAGTTTTCTCAAGAAAAATTGCTTCAGAGAGGCTGAAAGTTGTCCTAATGGTATTTAAGGGAGAGTGCTCTTCACTGTGGTTTCAGTGGTCTCACTTCATAGGCATTGGGAGTATAAAATGCCTGCAGGTTCTTTACTCTTGATTGCCAGTTGCCAGTAGGGCCAGGTATGCACTGATTGTTCAGAGTAGTCATGCAGACACTGGGTTTGAAGGCATCAGCCTCCTGCACCATAAAACTTTGTCCACAGCCCCTTCCACCAGTGCTGGTTCCAGTGAACACCTGGGTGTAAGTTCAGCCCTCAATACCCATCTCTGTGTGTAAACACTGAAACAGTTCTTCTCAGGCCTGCGCCATTCTGCTTTTTCTGTCTGGTGTCTCTGAGGTGAAACTCCTCACAGTTCACCTTGTGGTTTCCTGTCTGATGATATGGAAGTGGAGGTGGGACTCCACGAGTCCCTTCCCAGAGCTGGGGTGAGAGCGAGCTGGTGGCCAACCGTGAGCAGCAGCCTGTACCCAGGAGTTCTATGGTCTGGTGGGGCCAGGGAGGGTTTTCTGAGCTCCTGGAAACCTGTGCACTGGTCTGGAGATCAGAGCAAGGTAGTGCAGTGGGTTCAGGGACCCAAAGCTGTGCATCAGTTCATAGACTTTACCCATGCTGTGTGGTACACGCGGGCAGTTCAACAGGCAAGAGTGATCTTTGGCAAGGGCAGGGACTTTTGCAGCTTATAGAGGGAAGAACCACATCCAGACTTTTTAGCTTCTCTGTCATAGTCGTGCAGTGCATTCTGAGTCACGGCTGGGTGTATAGCTCTGAAGGCAAGGAGGTGAACTGCACTCTCTGCCTAAATTTGATAACAATAATCTGTGTGATGAGTGCACAAGGTTTGGTTTTACCACTTGTGAATGTCAGCTGGGAATGATAGCAATCCTTCTGTCCTTTCCACCCCTCAATCTGACCCATCTGCTGGGACAGACTTCACCATGAGACAAGACAACAAGCAGGATCTATCTGTTGTGTTTTATGCTGAGCAGTGGGTGTAGACATTTTGTGCTATCCTAGCAGGAAAGTAACATTATCAGGTGTTCCTTTGTGAAATATCAATTCAATTTCTAGCCTCCTTACTTAGGTGTTGGTTTAGGTTTTTGTTTTTAAAAAACAGAGGGCTGTTTTTTAAAATGCATGGATAGTCGATACTATGCTGAACACTTTCAGTCCAAAAATCCATTATTATGTAGCTCATTCCTTCAGCATTCTTACCTCTGCTGGTTATTGAGATGGGACCCAGCTCCTGTGTGTAATATATGTAAGTATTTCACTTGTGCTCTTTATCAACAAAGAGCAAGCTCTTCTTCTACCCAAGAAAATTAGACATCGTATAACATGGATTCTATGACTGGCCTGAGGTAGGAGGGATTGTTTTCCTTTTTATTCAACAAGGGAGCGGAAGTCATAAAATGAGAAGACTGTATTAAATAGTTTTATATAAATTAATGCATAGAAATGGACTAAATTACATTAAACATTACAAAAATGTTAGAAACACAGTTCCATAAGGTCTTTTAATTAAAACCCCGAATCATTACTGAACTTTAATTGGAAAGCCTGTAGAAGCTTGGAAAGAGGTAAGGAAAAACAGATTTTTGAAGACAGTATCTGGAGGGTGAGGACGTGATTACTCATGGTGCCTGCTTATTGCAGCACTTCTCCCTGTGGGTCTGCTGCCACCAGGATAGAAACATTTTTTTCCTGAAAAAGCTGCTAGTCTGAACTTGAATCTCTTAGGTGGCATCTTAGGAGAGTGTGGCCTCTGTATCACAGGATAACAGAGATATCGGCCTGACCTTTTAAAACTGGATACACACGTGAAAGCTGAACCAGAGATGGTTTGGACTGAACTTCAGCCAAAAGAAAGGCTGGTAGTTCCAACATTAAATAGCAGTTACCAAGTGTTACAGGCTTTTCCATCCATGGAATTTCCTAAAGAGATTACATAAGCAGAAGGGACAATCAGCTTTTTGGTGCTTAGAAACATAAATTTGATGGAAGAGTTGGGAATTTTATTAACTTTTAGGCAATATTTCTGATGTTTAATCTGTTATGATCTCTTTCTTCCAGCTGCGAATGTCATGGCTCATCCATGGTGTCTTGCTGGGAAACGTATCCCTGGTGCTGGTGGAGAACAAGACGGGAAAAGAACAGAGCTGGACATTCTGGCATTCAGATAATGGTGAAGGCTTGGGAATGTGGCAGTGGATGATCTTACCTCTCCCAGATCTACTGGATAGGTATGAGTCTCCTCATCATTCTTCGTAGTGATCAGTCATTTCACCACTAGCTATCTGGCAGTGAAAATGGCCAGGGAATCCCTCGGGGAGAGGAATAACTTTGTCCCTGAGGTATCTTCTGGTACAAGCCAGGCATAAGAACTGAGCAGTTGGAGTGAAATGCTTAATTTTAGACCTCTGGAGTAGTTAGCTGGGTTCGCAAACTGTGTGACTAGGTAGTCTCCAGCAAGGTGCCTAACCATCTGTCTCTCCAGTCAACTGAAAATAATCGTTCTGCTCACCTGCTGTTCCATGTAGCGTGTTTGTTCCCCTTACATGGTTTTCTAGGCTTGGATATGAGCTCCATATAGTTGGGTTTTCTTGTCACTGTCAAAGCCCTCAGTGTTCAATGTGTCTGGATCTGAGGATGAAAGAGCTGAGAGAAGAACCTGCTGAAGATCAGACCAGGATGCATCTGAACTCAGTTGTGTTAATTGTCATGGGAGGCTCAGTTTTACAAAGGGTTCTTTCCACTGTGAGCATGTTCTGGTTTTGAGGCTGGGGGAGGTGAATGGCAGCATATGCTTCATCTGGCAGCACATGCTTATTTACAGAGTGTTGGTTTAGCCGTTTCTTATATATCAGCTTTAAGGGAATGCTCTGATGTTCAGTGTTTGCTTATTGTGTGTGCTCTGGCTTCTGCTGTTTGCAGAGAAGGTGCAGACAGACTTCACCTCCTGCTGCCCTGGCCCTCAGGCTGCATGATGAGTCTACAGTCTGGGTCCTTTGTTTCTTTGGAGATCTGTGGGCTAGAAATAATGGGTTTCATTAAAGGATAGCTTTCCTCATAAGAACTTTGAGCAAACATCGTATGAATCTGTCTTGTCCTACTGGCTCTCAGGGATGCACATAGGCTGCACATCCAACAAGGACACTGCCAGCACTTCAGTCCTGAATATATAATTAATGTGTGCTTCAGTGATTTCAAACAACCAACATCAACTTTAGTGTGCAGTCACTGCTGAAGGAACATTTGTAAATGTACCTGGATGCTACATCCCCTCCAGCTGTGTTCCAGTTGAAGAACAGTGTATTTTGCCATTGTTATTTATGGGATTTACTTTCTAATGTTGCCAGGGGAATCTTTTGTACCTGAGTTGTTCTGTGCTGTTATGTTATTGCTGCCTTTTAAATCCTCTCTGGTCGCACAGGCAGGCAAAGAATACTTTGATCTCAGGAGCCAGGCTGGTAGTGGCTCTTGGAATCATAGATCCAGCTGGTATGTGGTGCTGGCTGTTATGGGTAAGGCACTGACATCCTTATGTCCCCATCGCTTACAGAGACAGAGATCTGGATTCCCAAGGGAAGGGAGTTTGCTGGAAGTTAAGACATAAGCAAGGGAAGCTTTAAAGTTCTGGTGTCTCTTGAAAAGTTTTGTCCTAATTTATTCACAGCAGGTGCACTATCATAATGAATTTTTTCTAAGATTGATTGAGTAATCTGAGGAAGGGTCTGGAGAACAAGTATTATGAGCAGCGACTGAGGGCCCTGGAGTTGTTTAGACTGGAGAAGAGAGGGTGAGGGGAGACCTCATCGCTCTCTGCAGCTTCCAGAAAGGAGGTTGTGGTGAGACAGGTGCTGGTCTCTTCTCCCCAGTAACAAGTGATGAGATTAGAGGAAATGTTCTGAAGTTGCACCAGAGGAGGTTCAGATTGGATATCAGGAGAAATTTCTTTACCAAAAGAGTAGTGAAGCACTGGAAGAGGCTGCCCAGGGCAGTGGTGGAGTCTCCATCCCTTGAGGGCTTCAAAATCCTGTAGATGTAGCACTTTTGGACGTGTTTTAGTAGGCACAGTGGTGTTGGGCTGACAGTTGGACTGGATCATTTTAAAGTTTTTTTCCAACCTTTATGATTCTATGATTTCATGACCTGAAAGCAGTCCTTCTTGAGAAGGAAGACGTCTCCTGTGAGTCTTAAAAGTAATGCAGATGTATCTCTCACCACCCTGAAACCTGTTCCGTAGACAATCTAGGCTGATGTGTGAATTAGGAAGGAGCTTTGTGGCGGTGCACACCAGAACAGTCCTGGGGAGGTTACATCTGTGTGCTTTGGTGATAAGTGATGGATTTATCAAACTGTAAGAAGTATTTAATTGATGCAAAAGCAGTGCTGCTGCTGCTGGGGGCTTGTTGTGTCTGTTCTTTCTAACTGGTTCTAATGGCAGGAGCTGTGCAGGTCCATGTTAGAAGAAGCATGATATTGTAGATGTTCCTACAGGAGGAGCTGGAATTTTAAATCAACTCACAGAAGTAAAGCTCTTGAATAAAGCACACCAGTGCACCAGCTCCACACAAAATGAAAGTTCATCCCATGGTGCTTGGGAAGCTGAATGGGTGGTGTTACTGCTAACAAGGTAATGTGCTCTAAAATTGCTCAGAAGCCTGCTTGTTCAAAAGCTACTCAGCCACAATTCCCGTGTTTGCCTCATAGCACTTCAAAGAATTATTAGGAAGACTTCCAAGAAATTAGATTTGCTCTATCTTTAGAAACAGACATTTCTTAAATGTTTCATATCCCTCAGGCTGTTGGGAGGAATTACATTTTGGCAGGCGATCACGGCTAGGACTTCTCAGGTGATTTGGCAGGAGCAGAAAGCAGAGAGGAGTACAACAAGGCAACTAAACAGGGATGGAGGGACATTCAGTTTCCAGCCGTGCATGAGCCTAGGTGGCCCTGAACACATGCTGAATTTCCAGGAACACACTGAGGAGGGAATTACCTTCTTTCCTCACATTTCATAGAATTATAGAATCACCAGGTTGGAAAAGATCTCTTGGATCTTTGAGTCCAACCATTCCCATCAATCACTTAAACCATGTCACTGAGCACCTTGTCTACCCATCTTTTAAATACCTCCAGGGATGGTGACTCAACCACCCCCCTGGGCAGCCTCTGACAGTGCCCAGTGACCCCTTCTGTGAAAAATTTCTTTCTGATATCTAGTCTGAACCTCCCCTGGCACATCTTGAGGCCATTGCCCCTTGTCCTGTCCCCTGTCACTTGGGAGAAGAGGCCAGCACCCTCCTCTCTACAATGTCCTTGCAGGTAGTTGTAGAGAGCATAAGGTCTCCCCTCAGCCTTCTCTTCTCCAGGCTAAACAATCTCAGCCACTCCTCATAAGACTTATTCTCCAGCCCCTTCACCAACTTTGTTGCTCTTCTCTGTACATGCTCCAGAGTCTCAACATCCTTCTTGTGGTGAGGTGCGGTCTTACCAGTGCCAAGTACAGGGGCAGAACAACCTCCCTGGACCTGCTGGTCACACCGTTTCTGATACAAGCCAAGATGCCATTGGCCTTCTTGGCCACCTGGGCACACTGCTGGCTCATGTTCAGTCGGCTGTCAACTAACACTCCCAGGTCTTTTTCCTCCAGGCAGCTTTCCAGCCAGACTTCTAGTCTGTAGCTCTGCATAGGGTTGTTGTGCCCCAAGTGCAGGGCCCGGCATTTGGCCATGTTAA
>WAAB01001655.1:224314-285690 GCA_013389865.1 Piaya cayana | reverse complement strand
AGAAGGCGATCAGGTTAGTTTGGCAGGACCTGCCTTTTGTGAACCTGTGTTGACTGGGCCTGATCACCTGGTTCTTTTGCAAGTGCTTCATGATAGCGCTCGAGATCACCTGTTCCATGACTTTCCCTGGCACTGAGGTCAGACTGACAGGCCTGTAGTTCCCTGGATCCTCCCTGCGACCCTTCTTGTAGATGGGCACAACACCAGCCAACCTCCAGTCCAGTGGAACTTCCCCAGTCTTCCAGGACTTTTGGAAGACGATGGAAAGGGGTTTGGCCAGCACATCCGCCAGCTCCCTCAATACCCTTGGATGGATCCCATCCGACCCCATAGACTTGTGGGTCTCTAATTGGCCAAGCAAGTCTCTGACCACTTCTTCTTGGATCATGGGAGCTTCGTTCTGCTTGTCTAGCTCCTGGGGATGTACACAGAGGGAACAACTTTCCTTACTATTAAAGACTGAGGCAAAGAAGGCATTAAGTACCTCAGCCTTGTCCTCATCCTCTGTCACAGTTGTTCCCTTCACATCCAATAAAGACTGGGTATTGTCCCTGGTCCTCCTTTTACTGTTGAAGTATTTATAGAAAGATTTTTATTATCCTTAGTTTGATCCTTAGGGAAGCATCCAGCTGAGACATCCCCCTGTGGGAGGCCTCACCTTTGCTGTGTGAGCTTCCAGAGGCTGAAGTCCTGTCTTTTTACATCTCCTGCAAGCTGGCTGTCCTTGCTCGTTCTGGAAGGCATTTAAAAGGTCCTGAGTGTCTGTTCATGTGGAACGCAGCTCCAGGAGCTCTGTATGTCCTGTGCCTGGGTAGGAAGGGTAGAAGTCTGGGGAAGGATTTGCTGCCAAACCAGCTGTGGTTAAAGCTGCCAGTTGTGGACAGGAGCCCCTCCAACTGTCGGGTGGGTCGATTGTGCTTACTGCAGGCCAACAGCAAAGCCTCCAGAGGTGCTGTGTTTCGACTTGCCACTTAAATACACTCAACATGAACTCACAACCCTTTCTGTGCATCATTTGTACCCGTGGGGCTGTCTGCCCCTTGCTGATGGGTTATCCACAAATGGGATTTTCTGCACAGATCAGTGAAAGCTGGAGAACTGGTTGTTTCAGCTTGCTGGAATGTACAGATCAATGCAATGCTGAAGTAGCTTAGAGAGCTGTGTTGCTGTAGAATTATTCTATTTGATGGAAAATTACTGTTTTGCAATTATGAGCCTGTTGCTAATACTACTTCTTTAACTCCACAGACACACAAGTAGGCAACAGTCTTGAAAGCTTTACTGTAGTTGGCAGCTCGAGCTTGCTCTATACATCAGGTTTTAGTGAGTAAATAACTGTGAGTTTAAATGTTAATGATCATATAGTCAAGGGAATGTGACAGCAAGAGCAACAGACGCCTGATGTGATTGAAGGTGAGTGATTTGTGCAGCTGATAATTAGATGTTCTGTTAGATGAACACTGTGTTTAAGGTATGTCACCTAGATAAAGCACAAGCACGCGTAACCAAGTGATTCCCTGGAGCTTGTGGTAGGCTGATACTATCACTAGCCCGCCTAGCAGCTGCTTTGCAGGGCAGTGGAAAAGATGGGAAAGGATTAGCTCTAATGGGCTGAAACCTGGCTAGAAAAATGATGCTTTAAGAAGTAAATCCTAATTATCCTGACTTCTGCTCCCTTATTGAAGCTGAGGCTATGCAGACCAAATGTTCTGTGGGTCTGCATGGAACTGTTTGTCTCTTGTTATTCATGGACTTTCTTCTTGTTCTGCTGTGGAGGAACAGGGACGCTCCATACAGCCCAGATGTGTCTTCCTGCATATTCCCACAGCTGCAGTCGCTGCTCACATCCACACCCAGAGCTCTTTATTCTTTGTCTTGCATCCAGCCAACAAGCCCAGCCACTGTTGCTCGGTGTGGTCCCACATCACTTTGTTTAACTTTTTATTTTGTGGAACTTTGAGGCTTTGAACAACCTGATCCAGTGGAAGCAGGGTTAGAGCTTCATGGGCTTTGAGGTCCCTTCCAACCCAAACCTTTCTGTGATTCTATGAAATCAGAGTGGCCCATCTCACTGCTCCTCTGCTCTGTAGCATCATCAAATCACTTGGTTAGAAAAGACCTTTGAGATCATTGAGTTCAACCATACCTATCCACTACTAAACCATACCCCTAAGCACTGCATCTACCTAGCCTTTAAATACCTCCAGGGCTTGTGACTCAACCACCTCCCTGGGCAGCCTCTGCCAGTGCCTGAGAACCTTTGTGGTGAAGAAATTTTTGCTGATATCCAATCTAAACCTTCCCCAGTGCAACTTGAGTCCATTCCTTCTTGTCCTGTTATTTGGGGGAAGAGACCAACACCCACCTCATTACATTCTCCTTTCAGGTAGTTGTAGACAGTGGTATGGTCTCCCCTCAGCCTCCTTTTCTCTAGACTAAACAACCTCCGTTCCCTCAGCCATTCCTCATAAGACTTGCTCTCCAGTCCCTTCACCAGCTTCATTGCTCTTCTCTGGCCAACTCCAGGACCTCAACAATCCTTCATGCAGTGAGGGGCCCAAAACTCAACACAGGATTCAAGGAGCAGCCTCACCAGTGCCAAGTACAAGGCAGAATCACTTCCCTGGTCCTGCAGGTCATGCCATTTCTAATACAAGCCAAGATGCTGTTGGCCTTATTGGCCACCTGGGCCATTGCTGGCTCACGTTCAGTCGCTGTCAACCAACACCCCCAGGTCCTTCTCTGCCAGGCAGCTTTGCAGCCACTTTTCCCCAAGCCTGTAGTGCTGCACGGGGCTGTCATGTCCCAAGCGCAGGACTCAGCACTTGGCCTTGCTGAACCTCATCCTGTTGGCCTCAGCCCATCAATCAGGTCTGTTCAGATTCCTCTGTAGAGCCTTCCTACCCTCAAGCAGATCAACATTTCCTCCCAGCTCAGTGCCATCCCTGAACTTACTAAGGGCAGATTCAATCACCTCATCCAGATAATGGATAAAGATCTTGAACAGAACTGGACCCAGCACTCTGCTGCTCTCTTCCTCTGGAGACAGAGTTATTCCGCCAAGGCTGTTCTTTTCCTCTGAACAGGGATGTTGGTAACAGTGTATGCAGAATGCTTGTGGCAGATGCTGTACGTGTGTGTGTTCTGCATGGCTGTCTTTAATAACCCCTTTGAATCTCAGCCCTTATTGCTAGCTATTGAGTACCTTCCTCCACAGCAGCTCTGTCACTGTAACGGAGTTTGGTTAACATGCTTGTATTTCTCCAAATAATCTCATTCCTCATAAGTATGTCTTTCATCCCAAATTATAAGTATTCCTTTTGTGAGGTGAGCTAACAATGCATCATTTGTAACAGAGGAGTTAATAGGAACCTGACTGTAATAAGAGTTAGTGACCTGAAACTGCCCCGTTCTGTAAGTACCACGGTCTCAAGCAGGTTCAGCCATAATTATTTCATCCAGTGAGAGAGGGAAATCAGTTCTATCAGAGGCAAAACATTACAAGGTAGGAAATGGGAGCTGTACATACAGGCATGCTGTGATCGTGTCGCTGCACGGGGGACTGAGTGCAGAGGAGATTAGCATTCCATCTTGGTTAATAATCCCTGTCTTTATGATAAAAAGGAAAAAAGTAATGATTATGAGCCTTTTTAAAATAACAGCATGGAGACAGCTGCATGAGCCTTGCTAATGGAAACCTGAACTGTCTGTGCAACAACACTGAGGTAGAATTCAGAGCTGTTACTGAAGGGAGGCAGCTGCAGAATTTTTACAAAATCAGCTTTCTGAGTCCTTCAGTTCAAAGAGAATGTTTTTTATTCCCCTCTGAACAGAAGACGATGTAATACACCCAAAAGCTAGCGCTGCTGTGCGGTGAAGACCTAGGAGAGGTGCCATTAGCAAAGGAGTTTGGCTTCAAGGAGGCTGTACGAACATAGCTGTGGATGTATTGTCATGTTTTTAGTTCTAGATTTCCCCCTGCAAATAAACTCTGGATATTCTGTGGAGAACCAGTCTGCTGTTAGGATTGAGAAAAAAATAAGTAAGCAAGAAGGATCAACTGAAGGGTAACCCCCAGATGATGTGATGTAGCTGCACTACTGCCCACGCTGAAAAAAACCCACAGGATTCAAAGATCCTGAGGAATGGGCAAGATTGCAGACAGAAGCTTTGATATTATCCTGTTTCTGTCAGGTTTAACTGCGTTGGAATATTCTTGCTCCTACCTTTCAAGAGACTGTTCATCTAGATTCAGATTACACAGGCTGGACCAAAGAAACAAACCAAAAAAGCTTATCTGTTAATGCTTCAGTGCTGTTTGTTACCTGCAACTGAAATACTCAATCAGCAGCCACCCTTGAGAGGGTTTTGAATTTATGTAAAGTCTGTTCCCTTCCGACAGCCGTGCTGATGTTCTCTGAAGGGGAGATCTGAATGAGGCTGGTTTCACCCACCTGGTTCCATATTTCCCATCTGCCTCATGCAGACTGAAAAGCAAAAGGGCCTTTTATGAGTTATGTTCACAGTTCACTGACTCACAGCTCTGCTGAATGGAACTGGTGCTTCCCAAGTATCCCACAGCTCAGGAATGTTTTGTGGCTGTGCTGGGTTCAGGCAGGGCAAAAGGAAAGACAAGAAAGAAGTCATTTCCACCAGCCCTCAATTAGCAATTTCTTTAATACCCAAGCCATTAAAGCCTTCTGTAGCAGCCGTGTTCTCATTCCTATGAAGAAATCTAGCTCACAAACACAGACTTACCTGCTTATGGTTTGGATTCCATGGGAGGAAGGTACAAGGATTCATTCAGCAACAGTCATGACACACTTGCCAGCTGTAGTTTTGCTGCTCCTGTACAATGCCCTTCAGGAATGCTCTTTCCTGACCATCCACTACAACATCTGTGTCTGCAGTGAACTTGTCTGCCCAGCACTGTGGAGCAGTATCTCTGTGGCATAGGTGCCAGCTGAAGCACTGGATGCGTGGTCAGAGCAGTCCTCTTGGATCTGTGTAGCATGATGGTTGAAATGTCTCTCTAGTATTGGACTGAGTCCCTGCAAGAGCTCAAGCTTCAAGAGTTTCAGTATCAGCTTCCACCAAAGCCAAAGAGAGTTGTCTCACTGACTTCAAGGATCAAACAGAAAGAAAATAAATGGGGGGGAGAGGCTAGAGAATGAGATTGTCTGTGGGGCTTTTCCATCCCACTGATGTGTGACATTTCCATTTTCAGTTTTGATTAAATTTCCCTTAATTAGCCCATTAAGCTAAAACCACCAAAGCTAATGACTGAAGTGCTGGTTAACGGATGGTCTTGTTTCAGTGGAATTTGAAAGACATCATAGTCCTAAATTAATAGTGGCATTAAACTGGAGAAGAGGAAAAGATGAACTGTTTGTTGCAGAAATGCTGGTCTCAAGAGAACGTTTGTACTGAAACTGCATTCGTGTTAAGCAAAAACATAAGATTAATAGGCAGCCAGCGCCACACTAATGGTCCTAACAGTGTTCAACATTGATGTATTTTGGAGGCCTTTCAGTCATTTTGTTCATCCCTGGTGAACTTAGGAAACTCCTCAAGTGTTCTGGTCCATGCACCCCTGCAGGTGAGATCAGCAAGGCAGCCTCTAAAAAGAAAAGCAAAAAGTGACCCATTTTGTTCTTACATAGACCTGTGAGGTGGCATTCCCCCTCAGTGGCAGAAGCACCAGTTCCTATCGCACCTTCCTGTTCCCAAATACTCTGTAATTGTCTCAGAACAGCCCTTTCTTGTCTGGAGAGGAACAGCATGAACAGCACACGCCTGGGCATGCTAAGCTTAGGTTCTGCCAAGGAGATTGCCCAAAGCTATTTTCAAAAGTATTTATTGCCTGGAGGTGCAAAGAAGGTGGATGTGGTCTTTGCAGAAGCATTGGTCTCCTCCTTTGTGAGGCCTGAGCTGGAGTCTGCTGAAGGGGAGGGAAAATCTGACATGGAGGAACTGTTTATTTATCTTTGTAATTCATTTAGCACTCAGTTAAGCACCTCACAAACACAAATGTGATCTAAGTGTGTGCTCCAGGGAAACAGGCAGAAGAGAAAATGCATCAGAGGCTCGATTCCAGTGGTCACTTCATTGTAGCACTAAAGGTCACTGATACTCAGACACAGCCAACTGCATGATGTGGAGCTCATTCCCTTCCTACCTTGACTCTTCCTGGACGTTTCAGCAGCACACAATAGGGAGGGAGAAGCTTCTGCCAAGCTGCAGCCTCTCGTTACAGCCCAAGGTACATGCTAGTTCTCCATAACATACCAGGCTGTGACCTGCAGTGGGTCAGGATCCGGCTCAGGTAACAGCTTAGTTCATCTCTGCTGCTGGCACAATCACTCCAGGATGAAGCAGATCAGAGCCCACTTGGTCTGTCCTACGGCTTTTGTTTAAGACTCGCACTGCGTTGTCTCCACCAAACAGCTTGTAATTTCATTTGAAGTGTTGTGGGATGTCAGCTGTGTAGCAGACGGGGGAGGACAGCCGTTGTAGCTTGAAGCCAGTTTAATATCCAAAGATTTTATGTTCTTTACTGTTCTCCTAGACATTCCCACAGTGAGTTTCAGATAGAGCAGCTGAAAACTGTCATGCTTCCAGCACTACCAGGCTGTGATTGCACTTCGCATGGATTGGGAAGGCAAACAATATTCCTGTGATCTTCAGATTTGTTTTAAGCTGAGAAAGACAGATCACTTTGGAAGGAAAATTACGTCTTGCTGTTTGAAGTTTTCTTTGATGCTAGGGATACCCCTTCCTTCACCATATCCACTGTTCTTTGTGTCACGCACCTGCTCTTTCACAACAGCTGCTCATGTCTTTGGAACATGAAAGGTCTGTTTTAGAAAGTTTCTCCATATGTCCAGTGCCTGCCTCTAAGGACTGAGAAGTTTCAGTATTGAAACTAACATTAGAGACCCATGGACGACTTAACTTCTCTAAGAACACAACAGAACACCAAGATACAACAGAGAATGAGTTTTAAATAATGTTTCATATTCTCTTACAGCCTGGTCTACAGCTTGTGATAGTTTCATGGGTTTGCAGTCTTGCGGCAGCCTCTCAGCATTGATTAAGACTCTGGGCTATGTTAGAAGCTGCTCTCCTTCCTCAGCAGTGGCGTGGTTTGATGTGGTGGATGTGCACTGGGAGAACAGGAACGTGCTAAGCTCAGGGAAAATCCAAGCCCACAAGTGCCCTAAATGAACATGTGTTTGATAAACGATGTGATTTGAAGTGTTTGATTGTTGGTTATTTTTTCTCTTCCTGTTGATTTGTGTTGTTGCTGTGGTTGACTTTACAGGGATCTGCCTGCTGGGAGGGTAGGGGTGGCAGAGCTTTCTGGCAAAAGCCAGCTGAGAGCATGGAAGTGATTTGCAGCCAACCTGCTCAGCTTCCACAGGGGGATAATGAGCTCTGCTCCTCCTGTGGAGTACCTGGTGTCAGTCCCTCTCTCCTGTGACTGCCAGGACTGTTAGAGATCCTTTGCTTCCCAGAGGGTGGAGCAACACCAAATACACTCTAAATTGGTTTCAGCCTTTGACTGCTAGTTCCTTTTAGGAACTCCACATTACTTCAGGAGCCCCAGCCTGCTTGTTTTTCTTAATGCTTCAGGGTGTAAATCACTTGTGAGATTAAAATCACTGAGGCATCTGATTTTGTTTGTGCCAGAAGCCAGGTGACTGTATTTTCTGTCCTGACACCCACACACAGATGCTTGCACATGCTTCAGGCTCTGCCTCTGGAGGGAAGAGGAGCTGTGAGCTCTTTTCTTCTCACCCATATTCATGTACAGCTTCTCTCCTCAAGTCAGCTTTGCTTCTTAGGGCGGGAGGATGCTTTCTCTGTGAATTTAATATTTTTATATGGGAAAAGAAAAGCTTTTTTTCCCCTTGTTCTGAAACCGCTTTAATTGCAAAGAGCTCTGAGTTTCATCTCTTTAACAGAATTTAATCTCTGTTCTTCCAATCTGTACAGGTTTTGGTTTCAGATCAGTGCCTCATGGGAAGAAGGATCTGATGCTATTGTTGCATTTGACAATGTCTCCCTCAGCCTGGACTGCTATTTAACAAGTAAGTTTTCCTTTTATCTGCAAGTGACTTGTCTTTGATTTGCCATGAATTGGAGTTTAGAAGGGGGTTGGAACTGTGGGGAGGGGATTGGGCGTTGCTGTCGTCAAAAGACTCTTGAAAAGCAAACGAATGGTTCAGAAACAACCACGCGTGGATGGAGACTGTTCTGGTGCATATTGTGTTAATGGAGCCAACCAGTCCATGGGGTTCAGCTGTAACAGGAGATGGTTAGTGAGACGTATGGTGTGGGAGCCAGCTTCCAACTGAGGCAATGATGTTATCTATCTACTGTGGCCATGTAGGAGCCAGTCTGGGGTTATTGAGTTCCACCTGACCTGGTTTGCTGTCTGACAGTTATCAGAATGAATGGCAGTTGGATCTGGCTAGGAAAAGACAGGTAGCCCATGACTGAC
Source organism: Piaya cayana (assembly GCA_013389865.1). NCBI lineage: Eukaryota > Metazoa > Chordata > Aves > Cuculiformes > Coccyzidae > Piaya > Piaya cayana. The sequence goes on along the minus strand of WAAB01001655.1, from coordinate 277,184 downwards.
ACTAACTTGGGCCAACACAACAGGCTTTGGCCATGCAGCACTCCAGGCTTGCGGAAGAGCAGCTGGAAAGCTGCCTGGCACAAAAGGACTTAGGTCTTCTGATCAGCAGTGGCTGAACATGAGCCAGCAGTAGCCCAAGAAGGCTAAGAGCATCCTGGCTTGGATCAGCAATAGTGTGGCCAGCAGAAGTAGGGAAGGGATCATCCCTCTGTACTCAGCACCCTTGAGGCCACACCTTGAATCCTGGGTTCAGTTTTTAGTCCCTCGCTACAAGAAAGACATTGAGAGTTTGAAGCACATCCAAAGTGGAACGGAGATGGGGAAGGTTCTAGAGAACAGGGGTTCTGGGAATGGCTGAGGGACCTGGGGCTGTTTAGTCTAGAGAAGAGAAGTCTGAGGGGAGACCTCATTGCTCTCTACAACTGCCTGAAAGGAGTTGGCCTCTTCTCCCAAATAACAAGGGATAGGACAAAAGGAAATATCCTGAAGTTGCACCCATGGAGGTTTAGATTGGGTATGAGGAAAAGTTCCTTCACAGAGAGGGTTGTTGTCAAGAACTGTGATCTGTATTTCTGCTTTGGGTCTTCATTCGCTTGCTGATTTGCCCACCATTCATTCCTGCTTGTTTTCACTCATTCCTGTTTGTTTTTTATTTGTCTGAGTTCCCATAACAGCAATGGAAAGTCGATCTGCCCTCTCTGTTAAGTGTTCTATGCTGTGCCTGCAGGCTCTTGTTTGCAGCAGAGCAGTCTGCAGTTCAGGTTTGGGTTATGGACTGACTCAGGCACTGTCGACGATAAAACAGTCTGTGACTTCTTGTTTTCCAGTCAGCGGAGAGAAGACCCCTCGCGGCACCACTCCAGACTCCAGCAATTTGTTCACCAGAGGAGGTGCCCAGAGGAAGTCTGGATGGGAACAAAAGCTTCTGGGAAATCTCCAGCTCAATGCCGTCCCCATTTCTGGCCCAGCAGGTAACTGGCTGGTCAGAGAAGTCTTTCAGACAGCAGAGATTACCAGCTGGTACAGGTTCTTGTTAGATGTGGCCAAATGCAAAATGATTCCTTTAGGGTTTTTTTTAACCAAAGCCTTTGTTCAGAGATTTTCCTGAGTGCCATACAAACAAAAGAAAACAGGGTCTGCAAAGCAGTTACTTTTAACTATTAACAGTAACATGGGTTTTGATTGCAAGCTGATGAAAGAAGGAAACAGAGGGAACCTCTTATTGGAGTAAAAAGTGCTTTTAAACTGAGAGACAGTTTGTTTTGATGTTGTGGTTATATATAAACAGGCAGGAATCAAAGCAAAGTGTCCAAATGTACTGAGTCCAGCATGTAGTGACCTGACTACCAATCTCTAGTCAATATGGGCTTGGTTTGAAATAACACTTGCTTCAGTTTTTCACTAGTAGTTTCATTGCCCATGAGGAAGCATGTAGCGTTGGACTTTGTTTTGAAAACATGATCTGTAGTTGGTTGGAAGTGTCAGGCTTTGGTGGTCAGTGTTATTTCCTTCTCCCCTGTCGCTCAGCTCCTCTTCCCAGCTGAATTGTAGTGGCATGGGCCAAACAGAAGCAAGGTTTCCTTCCCTTCCCATCACAATGCTGTCTCCCAGTGTTAGTCCTCCTGAGCTTGCCCACACACTCACAATGTCTGTTTTGGGCTCCACGTGTGCATTTCAGCTTCAGTCTGCTTCCTTCCCTCCTCTTTGCCCACTGCTTCTGGTTTGATTCAGGTGCTCCCAACCTCCAGCCTGCGTGTGGGAGCATGGCTGACCATGGGAGGGAGGCGTGACTGCAGGAGAGCTGAGTGCTTGCTATCACTGCTGCACTCAGCACTGTGTGCAGCCATTTCTTTGAATCCTGTCCTAGGTTGTGTTTCATTTTGCAGCTTCCAGTGTGATGCTGAAATACAGGAACTAGTACCATTAGCTGTCATACCAGCAGCAGTGCAGTCACTGTGGTCAAAAGCTCCACATGGCCCTCAGAGCCTGCCTGAAATGCTGAGTGTCTGGCCTGCTCCGTGAGGCTGCAGCAGAGCTGCTGCCAGTACCTGGACTCCCTCGTGGAGTGAGCACTGACAGTGCAGGCTGATGACACCATCCAGCTGTGGGCCACGAGTGGCCATTAGGTGGAGTTTACTGATATTTTATGTGCCAAGCATCATCCAGCCAGACAAGCACAGGAGCACAGGCAGGAGTCTCAGGAGAACAAGGCAAAGGGAACAAGCGCCTATGAGAGGATGCTGGGATGGGTGGAGTAGTGCTTTAGCTGTGAAGGCTGTGTCCTGTGTCTTGCTCTGTTACAGATGTCATGTAGGCTTAGTCTGGTCACAAAGGTGTATTTTCCAAAAAGACTCTTTTGTCCTCTTTCAGTATCCTTTGACATGTTCCCTTTGGCTTCTGTATCTCCATCCCCTGTCTCTAAGTGAGGCCACATTGTACTTCTAAGTGCTTTCAGTATTACTTTATGCCAGTACTCTTGCAGCAGGATCTGTATACAAGTGTAGATTATGGATTTAAGGCTGGCTTTCTGCAGGAATATCGGTGCTTGAGTGTGGATGGATTTCTCTGCAGCAGCCAAACATTTCCTTCCAAAGTGCCCACTGTTCTAGTAATAAAAGCCATTGGGTACAGGGTTCAGATTGGAGGATGGCCTGAAGTTCAGGAGTGTGGGTGTTAAGCTAGGAATCTTGTGACTGAAGGATTCTTCAAGAATTGCGATACTACTTCTCACTAGACCTAAAATGATGGAACATTACCTCACTCTTCTGCTCCCCATCCTACCTGAGGAATGCAGTTCAAAGAAAAGCTTGGACAGTAGAAATAACGGGAGTCAAATTCCATGGGGTAGGAGGGGAGATCACCGAGGTGGTTAGAGCAATACAAATAATTTGTTATGACCTTGGGGTGGAAATTCAAGGTAATTCCTGTGGTGTCCGTGCCAACTCCCCTGATTTCTGGGCTTGATCCTGTTCTGGCTGAAATTGTCCCCCACCTTTGAGGTCTGAAATCACTCTACAGCAGTTTCCTCCCTTTTGTGCCCTCAGTGTAGATGGGGCAGAAACCAGAGGACCTCAGCTGCAGTGTCTTGTGGTGGGAAGTCACTGCATTTCCAAGGGTCTCCATGGCACTGAATACAGTTTTCCATTGTGTGGCCGAACCCCTGCCCCTGCTCTCAATAAACACTTCAGACATTTGTTTGGTCCCTAGGCTATGCATTTACCGAGCTTTATCCTGTTTCTTTCTGCCTCTGTAATGTGTTTAGCAAGCCTCAGGCTGGGTCTGTCAAGGTCTTTGCTTTGACAGCCTCGTGTTTTCTGTTGTGCGGGTGAACGGACAGCATCCGTGCCACCTCGCAGTCCCACAGATGGCACTGGCCAGTATGAGCTCAGCCACAAGCAGTGACAGAAGCATGAGCCAGCTGATGCGATGGATCACATGCTGTAATATCTCCTCCTTAAGAGATCATGTTAAAGCAGAGGGATGTGTTCCTGTAGCTGAGGAGAAAACAGGGTAATGAAATGCCCTCCCCGATTCCCCAGGCCACCTCAGCCTACAAACAGGAAATGCAGTCTGAGAGAGAGGCACTGCTTTGTTTTCATGGCTGCAAATCCAAAGAAGCTCCTTTGCTTCCAGGGTACAGGCTTTGATTTGCTCCTTTGTAACACAGAACAACCTCTTACACAAACCATTCTTATGCTTGGAAATCCATTTCCAGAAGAAGCAATAGTCATCCCTGCCAGCCTCCCTGTCCTCCCTGTGCCCAGGCCCTGTACTGAGTGATGTACTGCTTCACCTTGCCATTGCTAATTGCTGCTTGGTGTGCTGTTGGATATCAAAACACCTAAGAGAGCCACACTATGGAAGATCCTAGAGCTTCCAAAGGCCTGTTAACCCCTGTCAGGTGAGGGATGATGCATGTGCTGCATGGAATAAGACCCTAAATTGCTACAACTGGTGTGGTGGTGCTGCACTCTGAAGTTTCTTGATAGTGACCAGGACCAACATAGGAGAATTCATGTGGGTTTGAAGTCACACAGCTACTTGCAGCACCACGCGGCCTTTAGATGATTCTAATGCATTCTTTGTCAGTTGATTAACATTACATACCAGCTCCTTGCTGACAGGTTGCCAGTGAAACTTGTTTCTAGAAGAAACCTGTGAAGAAGTTGTAGCAAATCCTGCATGCACCAGCAGCTCAAATCAACTTCAGTGGCACAAGGATCTTTAATTGAAATGGTTAAGTCTGTACAAAAGGCTGTGTGCTTGTTTTGATGTAAACCAAGCTTATCTTGGCTTTGTTATTAAATTGATTAGGTATTAGTTTAAGTAAAACTGAAAGCTGCTCAAACCATAGCATCCCTCTACAGGGAGTTTAACTGCCAATTAAAAAGCCAATTTATATCAAACCAATGCAATTTCCTTTTCTAGGCAAGGCTGGAATCTGGGAGATTCAGGCATGGAAAGATACAGTGAGCTGTAACAAGGAGCAGTAGGTAAACAAATTGGAAACTGGAGGAGATGGAGCAGGATTCTCAGTAGGCAAAAGGAGATAACAAGGCACAGAGCAATCAAGCTTTAATTAAAGATTCCTGGGTCTTCTGAATAGGCTGTAAATACCATGAGGACAGCCTCTCTCTTGGTGTTTCAGCTTCTCAGTTGTCCCACTGACAGCTCAGTCCTGTCAAGGCATATAATACAGAAATGGTGTGGAATGTACAGGATGATTGACCTTCCTCCCCTCTATCTTGCCTGCTTTGTCCCATCTGATCTGAATATCCACTGCCATTGTGCAGCCACCATTTCTGGCATGGAAACTGTCATCAAACAACTTTCTCGTCCAAGTTGGATGACTGTTTTTCTGCAGCTCCAGTCTCTTCCGTGCCATGCTTGGTGGTTGCACAGGGTTTGTCTTCCATCAGAGAGCGCCCTCTTTTGTGTCCTCCCATGGCTATTTCTCAGAAGATCTCTGAGTCACATCAGTTAATCAGATGAAGGAGCTGAAAGGAACATCAGAGCAAGTATTAAGTAAAAGAAAATTGCATTTGGTTGCTCTTTGTGTGCAATTATACCAAGTAAACTGTTGGCATAATGCAATAAGGTATCTGCAGAGTTGTGGGTCTTGTATTAAGCATCAGTTAACGGAGCCCTCCCCCCAGTAAAAGGAGAATCCTGAATAGGGATAGAAAATCATCAGGGGTGGATGGTGAGATTTCAGATAATGTTGGCATGAATTTCTTTATTGCAGTGTTCACACTTGCATTCTCTGTAGAGTTGACAATAGCGAAGGTGCAATACTGAAAATCAACACAGACACAGATCCCAACATAGTAGAGTCGAATGTGGGTAACTGCTCTCCAGAGTTAATCATACAATTGAAATTCACACATTTTAGACCTATTTAAAGCTGTTTGCTTTTAGGAACAGCAATTTAAATTATGCAGAAACTACTATAAATCTCAGGGAAGGGTTTGAAATAGTTTTGCCACCTCTACCCAACCTGGTTTTTGTTACTTCACATATATTTCTCCTGTAATTAAGAGCAAATTCCACAGAGTTAGTGACGTGTCTCACTTAACACCCCTTATGGAGTCCTCCCTCTGTTTTTTTAAGTGGAACGTGGGAAAGCCGTTTTCTTCATGCTGCTTTTTTAGTGTCTGGTTCTGGAAGGCAGCAAGACACGAGACATTGTCATTGCTCGCCACAGTCACTGGTACCCTTGCCCTGTTGGCCTGATGGTGATTTCCTACAAGGATGTCCTAGTAGTGTTCCCTTTATATGGACACTTAAGAAAAATCTAAAACATGAGTCAAGCATTGAGTATTTTGTTGAGATGATGCTCCGAATCAGGCTAGCATGTATTTGTCAGCACTGCAGATGCTCTTCTCATTGAGCTGAAAAACCTGTCAAAGTTTCCATGGCCACTCTGATTCAGAAAGTGGTAAGTTAGAATTAGTACCCATAACTCCATGAATAGTTGAAAAGCTGGCCTCGTCTTGATCTGGCCATGCCTGTGGAACTGCTTCTGGTGTTTCTCATGGGACTCACTAATTCCTATGATCATTTTGTATCCCATTAATATCATTGTGTAGATGCATGTAACGATTCAGGAGCCATGATTGTGAGCACAACCCAGTACTGCCATTTGCCACCATATTCCAAACCCTGGCCCATCCAGTTAATCTCTGGCAAACTTAGTCCTGAGAAAGGTAAGAATCTCATATTACTTCTCACAGGATGCTGTTAAACAGCAGAACCCAAAGCAACATTGAAAGGTTCTTTCTTCCTTACATCACTGAACACGTTTCTGATGTATATTGTTGTGATATATTTTGCCTACAGACTTTGAGCACAGAGCAACCCTGACATTACTGGCAATACATAACTGAGGTTGCTCAGCCTATATGTGATGGTTTGCCAACTCAGTCAGAAACTTACTCTCCAGTGCTTACAGTAAGGGTATTTTATACTGTTCCAAAGATAGCTTTTAGGGAAAAAAACAGTTTCTTGCTGAGACCTTGGCAATAGGATGGGGAGATTGCTGGATGCTGAGGAGGACTAGCACATTTCCTCTGCCACGTGTTCTGTCAACGTGGGGATTCTGTCAAGTTAGCTGCTGTATGAATTATCCACTGACATGTACTACCCCAATTCTGAGTCTCAATGTAATCTTCACCTCCTTTCTTTTTCCCTGCCCTAAACAGGCATTTTCAATTTTTAAACCCAGTTAGCGTCTTGCCACTGCCAATGACAAGATATGTAGGGTCCCCACATTTAACTGCCTGTAAGTTTTCCTCATGTGAATGCTTGGGTGCTTTAGGAATCCTGGCACCCTTAACTTTTGTGAGGTTGGACAGACTTCCCAAATCTGCCAGTTGTTTGGGAGGATGTAGACCAGAGAGTCCTGCTTTGTTTCCCACCATTTGAGCCTCTGGCACACTGCAGCAGAGAGGAGCGCGTGATGGACCACAGGCACGCAGCGATGGAAACAATCTGTGCTGCTTACCTGGCTGCTTCAGGAGTTTCGGTTCAGTGCTGCTGTAGTCTTTGGAGATCAAAGAAAGCTTCACATTGAATTACTGCAAACTGCTGTGGTGTGCAGCAGCCTGTAGCAATGCTTTCCCTGAGCTCATGGGACATACTGCCGTCATTTGTAGAACCAGGAGAGAGTCAATACTTTCCAGGGAGTGAATTTACTTTATTCTCACTTTAGAAAAGCAGCAGTGGGTTGTCTGAGACAGGCAGTACACTGAGTTAGTGGTTTCAGATCTCGGGCTGCAGTTCTGCCTGCAGATTGAGGGCTGGCTTTGTGAAATGCTTTGGAGAGCAGATGGAAGAATGTCTGTATCCAGAACTGTAACTAAGACCCACCTGTCCTAATGATGTTGAAATGAGGGCGACTCCTTCCTGTGCCCTGTCCTGTTCCATTGAATTCAGTGACAAAGCCATTACACATTGGCCTGGCTTTCAGTGCTGAGGATGAAAGTGCAGGTGAACAGGAGGGCTGTGTGCTGATGGTGACAGACAAGGAGATCACACAGACACTGACTGTAGGCTGTGCTGAAATCCTTGCTGGTCCACATTAAGGCAGTCTCACCGTGGACCTCACTTGAGCCAGGCGTCCTCGTGCAGTATTTTGGGAAAGGTTCTCCCCAGCTCTGCTGTTCTGAACCATGGCTTCTCTTATACCTTTGTGCTATCTGCATGCACAGAGCAAGGAAACAAGTTTGCTAGCAGAGCTGCAGCACCTGGGAGGCTTAAGGTAAGGTTGTGTACACCACTGTGTCAGCCACAACAGGACTGCCCTTGAAAACTGGGGTAGGACCTCCTGTGTTCGGTGATCTCCAGGTTCTTCATGTCACTCTCTCTCTGGCATAACATATCTATGGGGTTTCATTCCCCTAACCTCTCACACTCTGTTTTCAAAGCACCATTCTAGGAGCCAAGATACATATTCACTGCTTTTTAATTCCCAGTGCTGTTTGCCCTTGCCGTGGTGCTGCTTCTGCCCTGGAAGGAGCCCTGACTGGTTGGTGCAAAAGGCAGACAGTGGGAAAGCTGTTCTGGATGCTTCAGCTTGAAGTCTATAGGCATCGTGTTCGCAGCAGGAGGCTATTCTCCTTCTGCTTCACCAGGGCATTGGGCTCTTAAAGAAACAGAGGCCATTAAAATGCATTTTGGAACAAGATGTAGTTCATGTCTCCCCTGTCCCTGGAAACCGGTGAGAGCCAAGAGTTGCAGTTTCAGGTCCAGCTCTGCTCAGTTGCAGGAGCAATAGGCTTGGGATGCTCCTGCCTGGGCCAGGGCAGCAAGGACTTAAGGAACAAGATTTAGAGAGGGTAAATCACAAATGCAAAGCTTAACCATAGCAGGAGTGTGCATGTGCTGTGATCTGTCCTGGTTTTTATCACTTCCAGCTTCCATTTTAATTCTCTGGTGTTTTGGGCTTATTGTCCTCTTGAAGGTCACCTGCTTCTGCCTTTGGGAATGCTTTTCATGTTTCACCAGAGACATCCAAATGGCTTCTTACTGTTCCGAAAGAAGGCACTTACCTGTCTGCTCCCCTACCATATGTTTCAGTGCAGGTGGCTGAGCCTGCTGGGACGTGGCAGTGTTAGATCACTGTGAGAGCTGACAACATGAGGCTCTCATCTTCCATTTTGAAGGAGATTTTGCTTTAGTTTGTTTTTTATTTTTTGCAAGAATAAACGTAAGTAATGTCTGGTGCCAGCATGTTAGTATCAGAGCTACTGAATTGTTTTGCTTAGGAACTTTTAGACCCTGCTTTCTTGGGTGCTTTTCCCCTCCTACCTGTTGTTCTTGGGCTTTTGGGGATACAGAGGCAGAGAGTCTTCCAAGTCTTCTTTTAAGACTTTGTGCTGCCACCCATTGCAGAAGGATTTGAGAAATAAGTACCTAATGATTCATGTAAAACAAGCAACAATAACAAGGTTTGTATAAGACCTTTCCAGGGTGTTGTGGAGGGGGGGTTGTTTGGGTTTTGCAGTAAGAAGGGAGAATTCTCCCAGCATTGCTCAGAGCAGGACGCTTCCCCAAGGCAGTAGTTTTACGTTGCTGCTTGGAATGGCTACACAATTACAAAGGCTTTTCAGAAATACCAGCCACTACAGTTCTTCAAGTCCTGCCAAATGATTTGATCTATTTCATGCACTGAAATGTTCCGCAAAAAGAAAATTTAGCTCAGCTTCAGGGTTGGTCTGTGACAAGGTTACCCAGACCCTGTGCCTGGTTGTAGTGATGTGTTTCCATGTAGCTGGTGATTGTACTGATGATGAGGGGGCTGGAGCATCCCTCTTAGGGGAGGAGAGGCTGGCAGACCCGGGTCCATTCAATCTGGAGAAGAGCAGATGGGGAGAGGAGCACATGTATGCTGATCTATATCTGATGAGCAGGAGGCAGGAAGAGGGGGCTGAACTCTGCTCGCTGGTGCTCAGTGACAGGACAAGGAGCACTGGGCACAAACTGGAGCCCGAGAAGTTCCACATGAACGTGAGAAAAAACTTCTCCTGTGCATGTGACAGAGCCTGGGAACTGGCTTCCCAGGGAAGTGTGGAGTGTCCTTCTCCAGAGAAATCCAAACCTGCCTGGACATGCTCCTGGGCAGCTGTTGGAGTGCTCCTGCTTTAGCAGGGCGTTGAATTAGATGAACTTCAGAGGGCCCTGCCAACCCCCATTATCCCAGGATTCTGGGATTTCTGGCAAGTGAACCCCTCCAGTGATAATAATGGCAAAACTGCAGGCCTCACTCTTCCAGACCATCATTTCTAGACCCGACCTGCTTAGACAGTAGCTCTTGATTCCAAAACTAATGCTTTGTCTGAGCTAACTAGTACCAGCACTGTAGGAGTCTGCTTATTTTGTATTGGAGTAGCAGGAGCTAGGGAATGCTGCCTTTGTAGAAAACCATAAGGATGCTGACCCAGCATCACGTGTAGGCATAATATTCTTTAGATGTAGTTCAAGTCTTCTGTCTTTAATGGCATAGAGTAAACTAGTGGAGATTTTTGGGTTGTGTTTATTAGCTCATTAATAAGCATGATGATACATCATGTAATGTACACCAAAAGTGCTTAGTCCTATTATTTTCCATCTAGATCATTGAACATGAAATATTTCCTGGCACAACAGCAAATACATGCAAATGAGTTTAACCAGAGCCTTGTGTTTGTAAGACACATCCTGTGGGCCATGCTGGCCTGAAAAATGAGTCTTTAAGGAAAAGGATGATGTTTTCAGTATTGTGTACTCAAACTAAAATATCATTTTTTGAGGTACAAATCAGCAAAGCCTTCTTCTAGAAACTTGTTTGCATGGGGCTAGTGCGTCCAGTTGCTGAAAATGACGGTAGTGGGGATGTGGTGACACACACCTGCAGATCTGGCCTAGAACAGGCAGTGCTGGATGACTGATTTACAGGACTTAGCTTTAAATGGAATCTTGAATCTCTTGTGAGTAAATAATTACTCAAAGTAATACTGAGATGATGATATGTTTACAATTTTTTCTCTAATTAACAGCTACTTTCCCATATGAAATAAAATCATTAATTAAATGCCTGTAGAAACTGGAAGGGCTAAAATGCCCCAGTCTCAAGGTTATGAGCACTTTAACACCTCAAAACTTCATGGTCTGTGTTGGATTTTACTCTACTCTGTGATCGTTGCCTTTTTGAGCCCCAGAACAACCAAAGCTGTGTTCACAGCTGTGACAGCTTTCAGGAGATGTAGGCGGAAAACTGTCAAATACTGGGATACACAGCGCTGTGGGTCTTGTGAAAGAATCGTATTTGTTCTGGCTCAGGGACCAAGTTGTTCTCCTGGTCCAACCAGAGAGACTGAGTACAGAGCAGAACAGCTCCCTGACCTTTGTGTGTGTGTCTGTTGCAGATCACTGGTTATTCACAACCTGCGGTGCCAGTGGGCCTTATGGCCCTACACAGAGCCAGTGCAATGATGCCTACAGGAACTCCAACCTCAGTGTGGTCGTAGGAGCCGAAGGGATTCTCCAGGGCATTCAGATCTGGAGAGTGCCAGCAACCAACACATATAGGTAAGGGAACCATCTCGGCTTGTCATGGTATATCTTCACCTTGCAGACTTCTCCAGGCTGCACATACTTGCCAGGCATGGATGAAGATCATATTCAGATCGATATGGGTTCTACTTCTCCCTGATCCTATGATTTCCAGTCTTTCCAGTCTCAATTTTTTTGTCTGGAAGATACAGCTTTGTGGTGAAGGAAAGATGAGAGAGTAACAGCCATCTGAGGCAGACATATTTTTAGCCTGAATGGTTACCAACTGGGAGAGCTCCATCAGTAACTAAAAATCAAGTCTTTTGACCCTCCTGGGCCAAGGGCCATACATATCCTATATGCCATCTGTTGAATCCTGGAATCAGAATGAGTTTCTCCCACTCTGCATCTGGTACAGGAGGCACAATCGCATGTCACCATTTCTTGGGGGACAGCTTGCAGCAAGCTGCACTCAACATCTGGACTGTTCAGAGTCCAGGCACGGTAAGGTGAGCCTGTAAGCCTGGCTTACCCTGTGGAATCAATGTTGGAAGCCAGCCACCTAAAGCATTACGCTCTGTCATACGGAGGGTTCTAATGCTTGAATCCCTCTGTGGAGTTATTTCAAAGGGAGGTGATCAGATACGGTTCAATGCTGCTTAATCAGATTTTTACCAATCCTTTTTTCTTTTTCCTCTTGCCAGTTAAAAAAAAAAGAGCAATTGAAGCTTGGTTTCCTGTGTCTGAATGGTAGCATTGAGGCGTTACCTGCATCAGTTTGTAAGCAGAGCTGTCTGTGTGAATCAGTGCCTGCCTAGCAGTGGGGTTTATGCATCATTCCCATGACAGTGTCATGGATTTCAAAGCAGAACTATCCACTGAAGGCTTTGAACAAATTTTGTTTAAAACTCACTAGCACCTTCCTTTTTATCTTTTTTTATTGAGAAAGAACATTAATATTGGGGTTGATGTCAGTCTGAAGAGAAGGCTACTGTAAAGCAGCTTTGCAAAGCTGGCTCGGCTGAAGCTCTCCTCGAGTGCCTATTACCACAGGGATTGATGGTAATGAAAAAGGCATTAATGATCTTTTACTCAGCTATCAAAAATGGGCTGCCTGAGGTGAACAGAATTTTTCAGGACTGGCATTCAGTAAATATGGTTATAAAGTATAGCCCCAAAGAAAAGAGGCAATAAACTTAAAGCACTGTCATTTCTTTAATATCACAGCCCAATGAGAGCCAGAATTCCAGTGCAACTGTGGGCTGCTTCTTGCTGCACAATACAAAGCACGAGTCCTGCAGGGAGGACCTGTCTAGTGAAGTCCTGTAAATGACCCAAAAGACTTTTAGGTTCTGTAGAGAGAATAAAAGGCTAATGCAACTGGTAACCTATATAGAGATGAACTATGTTCTCTTCTGAAGCTCTTAAGGCTACAGTAGAGAATTCACAGACTGGGGAAGGAAGGAGGCAATTGTGAAATTAAATTAACTTGACGTCTTCCAGATGCTGGGCTGCTGGAGGGGCAGCAGAGTCCCCAGCACAGCACAGCCCTAGGAAAATGTTGAAATAGCAGAACCTGGACCCACTGCCTGTGCGTAGCTCTGCCCTGCAGGCCCACCACACTGTGGTCCTGTAGGTTAGCCTGGTTGCCATCCCCAGGGTGCATGACCCAGGGGTGAAGCCCTCTGGCTGGTTGTTGGGCTCCTGAGAAAGCTGCTGGTCTGCCACATCAGTGTCTTCTTCATGGTGTAGGGTAGAGCAGTGAATTATGTTTCTGATAACTACGTAAGAAGGATATAGGTTGTGAACATGAGTCAGAATACAAGTTACTAAGACACAAAGATGAAAAACAGCTTTGCGTAGAACTCCACTGGCACAAGCTGACCACAGCTGAACAGCCCCACCTTTCTGAGGGTCTGGGTGAACTGCCACACTTCTAAGCATTCAGAAGGTGCTGTCATCCCCTATTTGGGCTTATGAGCATGTGTGAGAGAAGTGAACTGTAATAAACTACATGTTACCATCCATTATCTGAACGCTTTCTTCTTTTAAAGCCAGAGTCTTTGGTCTGTTTTGCTGAGTGCCCCATCTGTTGTCACTTCCGCTGCCCTTGGTTTTCTCTGGTTCCTTCTTGTAAAGTAGCACAAGAACATGGCACATGGCAATGCAAGAAAGTGTCCTCCTCAGTGTGCCGGCCTAGGCACTGCTTTGCCTCATATTCTCCTAACCAGCTCCAGTGTTTCTCATGACCTGTCTACCCAGAGGTTGAATTTTCCTCCAGCCCTGGTTTGCACAGGCACTGCACTCTGCTCGTAGAATCATAGCATCATTGAGGTTGGAAAAGACCTCTAAGCTCACCCAGTCCAACCATCAGTCCAACTCCACTGTGCCTACTAATGATGTCCAAAAGTGCCATGGCCACACATATTTTGAACCCCCCTAGGGATGGAGACTCCACCATTGCTCTGGGCAGCCTCTCCCAGTGCTTCATGGCTCTTCTAGTAAAGAATTTTTTCCTGTTATCCAGTCTAAGCCTCCTCTCGTGCTGAACTTTCCTGAAGATGCAGTTTTCTTTTTCTATTCCTACAAGTACCATAGTAAAAGAAAAGAGGGAAGGTATTCTGTGTTCTGGTTCTATCTGCTCAGGGTGGTCTGGATCTTTCCTCAAGGCTATATATGCTTAAATGGATTCCTCTTGTACGAGAAAGTGGTGCCTAAGGAAAGGGAACCTGCTGAAACCTGAAGATAACCCATCTGCTTAAATAGTGACACCCATTTTCAATGGGAATGACTTTTGCCTAAATGTGCTGCTTTTTATTTGCCTGCAGCATTTGAATGAGGCTGAAATGGGCTCTCCTGACCTTCTTGACATCATTGGTTATATGCAAAATCTGTTCATGCACAGAAAACACGGCTGCTAATTGCAGGCAATGAGCCCTGCCAGCTCACTGTGCACCTCATTAGCCATCACAAAATTCCACAGCAAATCAGCCCCTTCTTTGGATTTATCCAGCACCCAGTGCTGTGTCCATCACTATTTCTGCTGGCTCTTGTGCAGCCTTACTGAGGAATGATTGCTTTGGGAATTGAGGGTGGCAGGAATCACTATGTCATGTTGTGAGCTTCTAGTGTGCTTTGTGAGACTCTTGATGCTCTGTGGTTGCTTCAGCATCAGAACTGCTCCATGCTGTCTGCTTCAGAGTGGTGTCACAGGGCAAGTTCCTCATGCTATAGCTGAGGAAAACTGCTGACTTGGGAGTGTGCTGGTACCCCGGACTGTTCCGGGTCTCACGGCTGGGTCCTTCTGCTTGTAGCCCACTGGCAGGCAGGATTGCGCTGAGAAAAGGCAAAGGTGCTGGAGGAAAGGTGGAGATAAAGCAGAACACCTAAACTTAATGAGGTAGGAAGCTGAGAGGAAGTTTTGTATCCTCTGTCCTGCAGTCATTATTTACAGGCTCCAGGTTGACTTCCGCTCTCATGGGAAGAGCTGCAAAGCTGCTCACATCAGTGGAGAACTGCCTGCTTACTTCAGATATAAACGGAGCTTGCTGTGCCACTGCTCACTCCCTGAGGAGGCTGAATGACTGTCTTTTGTTGCAGTGGAGTTATGTGTTTTACCATGACTTCTGTAAAGTACTTGGAAAACCTTTGATAAAATCTCCTTTGACTACATGAATTCATTATGTGCTAAGAAAGGGAGAAGAGGGAGCTGGGCAGTACGGTGATACAGCCAGTTCTTTGGGTACATCAGCAACATAAAGGACTTCTGAGTCTTGGCTGCTTGAAATAGAAGTTCCAGAACCTTAACTGAGGTGGAGCAGGCTGTGTACGCAACCTCACCACTCCTGGTTGGAGACAAACAGATGTTCCCAGCGACCAGGAGGGGAAGGGGGTGCCTTTCTTGTTCACTGTAGAAAGTGCTGTTTCCATCCATTCTTCAGTATTCCTCTGGCCCTGGGAATAGAAGAACCATTTCTCATCTGGTCTGTGCTACCAGGACCAGTTGTGTTGTCGGCTTTCTCAAATCTCCCTGTCTGTCTCATGCTTAATGTTCTCTTTAGCCACCTGTACTGTGCTTATCAGCTCTCCTGCTTTTGCTCTCACTCTTCATTGCTGCACACCTCTCAAGGGTTCACCTTCTGGGAAACAAGATGTGTCTCAGCTAGGAAAGTCTGAAACTACAGGGACTCACTCTGTCTTCAGCTAGTGTTTGCCCAAGAAATAAGCTGTTCTGTATCTACCCAAGTTTATAGGTTCCAGCAGAGCAGAGAGACTCCGTTTCCAAGTTTTGAGTATTTGTATATTGAGCGTCAGGTCTCTGGGCAGTGCCCTGTGACGCTGTGTCAGTGGTGTGTCCTCCTTCCACCCATCTGGGACAGCTCAGGTGCCAGATTCTTGTTTTCTTTTTCCTGCAGTATCTCAGGCTACGGAGCTGCTGGTGGGAAAGGTGGGAAGAACACCATGGTGCGGTCCCATGGCGTGTCTGTGCTGGGAATTTTTGACCTCCAGAAGGATGATACTCTCTATATCTTGGTGGGACAGCAAGGAGAAGATGCTTGTCCTAGTGTAAGTGATTGCCTTACTCTTTTATCTAATCTCTTCTACAAATCCATGGACTTGTGTTTGTTTACAGAGAAAGTCATTGTCCTTGGCAGGGGCTGGAGGTAGAGAGGATGGGGGGAGTTTGCTATTTATGGTGCAAGACATAACCACAGTTTTACTGGGAAGGCATGAGCATGAAAAGATGAAGCACCATGTCACTGTGCTTGCTTTCTTGTCAGTTTTCAGGTCCTCTTGATAATACACTTCAAGTTCCTCGTGGCTCTGCATATTTCAGAGCATCTGTAGTGGGTTTCAAGAGAGAAAAGACAACCCTGCCTTCCTTTCCTCTGGAGATGAGCCCTCCAGGTTGGCTCCCCAGGGCTTTGTCTTGCTGTGCTACTAAGCCTGGCCCTGCTGTTACCAGAGCACTTGGCAACTCTGGAGACACCTACCTCACAGGGCTGTTTTCGTTGACCTCTATGGGATTGAGAGAAACAAAGTCACCACTGCCAGACCAGGCCTGGGTTTTGTGTTACCAGTCATTGCTGCTAATAACTTGCCAAAAAGGGGCAGCTTCCACTGTTTGCAGGCACAGTGATCTAGTCATTAGTTAGTATTCATTGGAAGATGAGGGAATAGGAGATTCTTACGGAGGAAAGTGAGCATTATCTGATGAAATCTCACCTGTGTATTTGAGCTGGACATTTAAATGCTGTGTGTTTCTCAGCCATCAGTGCCTGGCATCCAGGAGATGAAAGCTGAGCAGGCTGTTAGAGAGGAGAAAGGTTGAGGGACGCAGACAAGAAAGAGGGGTTTTCAAGGCTGGAAGCTGAAGTAAATAGCATTAAAACTGACATTATACATATCTACAAACAAACCATTAATATGAAGCCTCTTTGAAACGATAAATGCCTGAACTCAGACCCCCATCCAATGTTTATAACTGGGACGTTCCAGCGGAGCATAATGTATGGAGTCATTAAACTGCAGGCCACTGTAATCCCAGTGAGGATTTATTGAGTGCTAATGTAAAGCTTCCATCGAGGCACAGGGATTGCATTGACTTGTGGAAGAGACTTTACTAGATTGGATTGTAATCAGTTATGTCTCTGCCATGAAGGATTTCTCTTTTTTAATTCTATTGTAATCTAGTGGTTCCTCTGGGTCATTGACTTTGTCATTTCATTAATCATCCCACCTGACTCCAAACCCTCTAAGGAGAGGGAAGTCTAGGGAAAGGAGGGCTGTTTAGTTCCATGGGCAGCTTTGCACACACTGAAGGGATGCTGTTTACTCCCCAGCACAAGCTGGGACACATCTTGTGGTCAGCAGAATAATTTGTAATTCGAGGATGTTTTTATCAGTTTCCTTTTCCAAAAGAACCCTCATACATAAAAGTAGAAGGGAGCAGAAGGTCATCCCTACCATAACCACTGTGTATGCATTTCTCCCTTAGAAGTGCCGCTGACTTAGCTAGCATCACTGAGATGAAACGTATCAAATAAAATGAGCTAGGAGCAAAGCTTGCCATTTACAGATGCAGCAGAGTCCAGCTTGCCATGCGCTATAGTGCTCCAATCTAAAACTGAAGCAGTTACCTCTCCTGGGTCATGGTCTGGAAGCCCCTGTAAATGATGGCTTAATGTGGTGTTTAAAATCAGTTAGCGAATTCAGTAATTTGCCTAATACAGGAGGTTCATTACATTTGGTGCTAATTGGTTGAGGGGAAAAAATGCTAAGTAGCAAAAATGGAGGCTTTTTATGAGGTGTTTTCTTTAACATCAGGTCACCCCTGAAGTCAAAGGCAGGGTGGCAACTGTGCTGGCAGGCTTTGCACCAGCCAGCTCGGGTGACCGCAATGAAACTGCTGTTGCGGCATCAGCATTGGATGAAGAGCAGAACTCACTTGGAAGTCTAGGTAGATGTTAGGTGGCCAGTCTGTGCCGAGCTCATAGCTGCTGCCCGTCCTGTGGCTACCGAGGTTAAAGCTGGCTCTGGTACCTCTGAGAGAGCTGCCAGTATGCCTCAGTTCTGGATGGATGCACACTGACTGACATCCTGGCCTCAGCCAATGTGGCACTGGAAGAGGAACACATAAACTGGGGTTCTTTTTCTATCTCTGCATTTGGCTGTTGCATGACATGGGGCAAGACATATCATTGCTGAGTTACACCTTCCCCCCACTTGCAATACAGACAGTTCATGTTGGAAAGGGTTTGTAATAAATTCTGCTTCATCTTGTCTGTTAAAAGCTTCTGATAATAGATAACAGCACTGAGCTCACTTCAAAATAATTAAATTAAATGGCAACAAGTACTGCCGATGAAGGCGGAGGCAAAAAGCAAGATTCCTCTAGAAGAGCATTCACTTGCTTCTGCTGATGTAGTTTCATTGGAGGAGAATTTATTGGCATAGGAGGGTGAAGGGTGCACAAAGCCAGTGTGTCTACAGGACATGGAGATGTCTTGCCAGAATTCAGAGCTGGTCTTCTGTTTGCAGACTAACGATGTTATACAGAAGGTCTGTATTGGTGAGAACAATGTGATCGAAGAGGAGATCCGTGTGAACAGGAGCGTCAGTGAATGGGCAGGAGGAGGTGGAGGTGGAGGAGGTGCAACCTACATATTTAAGGTATGGAAACATGGTCCCTATGTGCCTTCCACATGGACACGTGCTGCCTCTTGCCTGTGGTATTGAATCCTGAAATACTTGAGAGCCCTTTATATGGCCCCGGGAAGGAAAGGTCCACAAAGTTAGCTCTGAGCAGCCTTTATTCCCACCTAATTGCTGCAGGGAGCTGGGTTGGCTTTTCAAACTTGGGAGCTGCTATGCAGTAGCCACACTTCCGTCAGTGGTGTGGAGTTCCCTTTGCAAACATAACAGTTTGAGTTGGAATTTTTTCAGTGCAGTCTGAAGTGCTGAAGCATAGTTCTACAGCAAAGGGCAAATTCCACAGGACTTTATTCAAATCTATCACTGTAGAACATCAGACCTCAGCTACACATGTTTGGCCTCTGCACAGTGACAGAGAAAGTCAAGGACATCCTGCCTGTTCTATATTGGCAGCCCTGTAGATGGACACCTCTGATCTTTGCTGTCACGTAGTAGCTGAGACAGTGCTCATTCCAAACACCAGTTTCAGGTGTTAACAACGTGTTTCAATCAGCCAGGTGCTACACACTTCTGTACAACTCTACCTGCTCAGGCAGGTTCCAGTGTAGCAGTGCTTTACCAGTGGAGACGCTGTATTGCAGTGCATTGCAGCTCCTCAGCTGTTTCATTTGATGAAACTCATCACATGGGAACATTGCAAGCTTTCTGAGAGCCATCAGCACTGTAGGTACAACTCACAGAGTTGCTGATGCCACTGTTCCCTGCTGCAGACCTTGGTAGGACTAGTGCTTTTCATTAATCTTGTGGATGTGGGTGCATAAATAATGCAGCAGCAATTTGTAGTGCTCAGCAGCCCTACGTGCCTGCTTACTGCAACTGGCATGTGGCTGGACTTCCATCTGCGTGCCTGACTCAGTCTGAACACTGCCTTTGTTTCTGAATTTGTTAAGATGGAGAATGGAGAACCGATCCCCCTGATAATTGCAGCAGGAGGTGGTGGTAGGGCCTACAGGGCCAAAACAGACACATTCCATCCAGAAAGGCTGGAGAATGATTCCTCTATTCCAGGGCTGAATGGCAATTCAGGAGCTGCAGGTAAGGAAAGTTTATTCGTGTTAAGAAAGCCTTTGTGACTATGTGGTGCTCCCACATCTCTCCTTGCCGGAAGGTGAGGGGAAACTCATGAAACCACAGGTCAGGGGGAACATGGAAGTGTAACAGATGCACGTGGGTGTATCCACAATGAAGGATACGTGGCCTAAATAGGGGTATCAGGGATGGTATAGGCATAGCAATGGCAGTGGTTGCCCCAAATAATGTAGGGCCTCTGATAGGCCAAGCTCTTTGAAGGTTAGTGTGGAGTTCGCAGTGCTGTGTGGCCTGACCCTGCACTATTCCATGATGTCCCCTGGTTTATGCAGAACAAGCACACTTGCACCCTTGCTGGAAGTGTCTGTGAGGAGACCTGGGCCTGAGCAGCCAGCAGAGCTGGCAGGGAGTCAGTGGTGTGTGAGTTGTAGTTGGAGTGGAGCTGGGACCTGTTTTCACGTCCCTGTCACTAAAATCTGAAGAACCAACACAGGGGGGTTTCAAAATTGTTGTTTAAGGGGATGGGTCTGGAAGCCAGGAACAAGTGGTTGGGTGTGGGCACATATGTCTTCTTGTGTTTTCCACTGAAAATACTTGTCCGTTGTGTTAGGTGAAAAGAGGTGCAGGTCATGAACGTGGTCAGGAGCCCTACAGAGAGGTCACTGTAGCAAGCATGTGCCCTCTTCTAACCAAGGCGTGGGATTGTGACTTTCAGCCAGGTGCTCTGAAGGAGTGCTTGTTCTGCAGGTCCCTGCAGAGGACAAAAATACACCCTGCCCTTTTGTCTTCTCTTCACTGCAGGTGGTGGAGGTGGCTGGAATGATAACACTTCCTTCCTGTGGTCAGGAAAATCCTTGCTGGAAGGTGCTACTGGAGGAAGATCCTGCCCCCAGGCCATGAAGAAGTGGGGGTGGGAGACAAGAGGGGGTTTCGGAGGGGGTGGAGGGGGGTGCTCCTCAGGTGGAGGAGGCGGAGGATATATAGGTAAAGTGGCTTCGTGTTCAAGGTGTCCCTTCCCCTCCTTTAGTGCTAAGTAGCAGCAAATTGCTGATAGATAGTTCTCCTGTAGCTAGCGTATTTGACTGTCATGTACCAGTATGTCTGTGTGTTGCCTCTTTAGCAGTAGATGAATGCGTGGCAGCGAGTCCTCGAGCATATGGCCAGATGTCAGTCCTTCAGCTGTAATCCTGGCTCTGCGCTCTGCACACTGTGCCATCAAGGTCCTGCTGTGATTCTTGAGCCTTCCGTTTGGGGTTATGGTGCTGAAGGCAGAGGAGCCACAGGCTGCATGCTCCTGTTTGCCAGCACCTGGGCTTTGAGGACTCTGCTCCTGGAGACGCAGCAATGCTTTACGTTGGGGGAAAGATGTGATTCTTCCACCCTTTCCTGCTATGTGTCCTGTGCCTTTGGTCTCAGGGGCAGAGGCTGAGGCTGCCAGCCAAGACTTCTTAATAATGATGATGGTGTTGACTTGAGTCAACGAGGAGCTCATTTTGGTGGGCTGCAGGTCTCTGGGCAGCTGTCAGATGGCATTACTTTAATTATAACTGCTGTGGGCCGGGTGCAAGATCTCTAACAGCTCCTGATCTCCTGGGCCACACAGCATCTTCAGCCATCTGCGCTGTGGTCGGCTTTTTAACCCCTGGCTCTCCACAGCTTAAATCGAGTCAGTGATAGACTAGAAATCCTGAGAGTCAGGATTGAGTTTATATGGTTAAGTGCATGTTTTGTACCACTGTTACTGTGTAATGCTACTTTTTCCAACAGGATGCCTCACATGACTTAATTTTAATGTCATTGAAGATGGTTAAAAAGGAAAAGCCATTTTTGGGTGGGGTCGGGAAAATTTTGCATGCTTGTTGTACAAAGTATATGGCCCATACTGTTCTCTGTATTGTCCATAGTTTGCTCCTGATGTGTTCTGTGTGTCCAAGCACAAATGAGCAACCCTTAAACTCCTTCAGTCCCCACACCTGGTGGACCCACCCTGCTTTCAGGGTGCAAAGGAGAGGGAGAATATCAGATTTTCCATCCCCTCTGCTGACACAGCACATGCCTGGATCAGCAAAACTGCTGAACTTATCCCTTGAGCACTGGTGTTTCCCAGTCTCTTGGCCACATTAATTTTAAGAAGGGCTTATATATCACAGCATCCAAATGGTTAAAGATGAAGTTTGTGCTTCAGGTGTGCCTTAGTTTGCCACAGTCTAGCTAAAACAGAGCTCATAAATTGACTGTCACAAACTGCTGTGATTAAATTGAATTTCTAGAGATGAAAGACCAGAGACTGAACTCGCTGAGTGTTCCCTAGATATTAAATAGTTTGCGTTACTCTCTTTTCTCATTTGGATGCCTCCCTCAATGTACTGAAGTCGTGCATGTTGCAATGCTTGTCTGTATCTTAGTGCTAACGAGCCTCAGTCTGTTAAGGTGACCTCTGGTTTGATGTAGGTGGCAATGCCGCAGTGGACAATGACCCAGAGATGGATGGGGAGGATGGTGTGTCCTTTATTAATCCAATTGGTACTTTGTACACTCCAGCACTTAAAGGTATTCGTTTGGTCAGAAGTGTTCCAGTGGTTTTCTTTCATGTTAAGAATCATTGGCATCTGTAGGAGGCATTAAAAACCTTTGGGTACAGCTTAGTGCCATCACAAACACAAGGAAGCAGAATGATAGCATAACAGCGTCCAGTGGAGGATAAATGGGTGCAGGAGGAAGAAAGCGGGTGGAGAGAACATTAAGGCTGTTAGAAAACACTGCCCAACAATGCAGCCTGCTGGCCTCTAGAATCATTTTGGCCAAGGAAGGTGATAACAAAACCTCATAGTTTAGGAAAGAAACAGACAAAGTACTTGACTGCTCACTACCGCTACTCCTTAGAGCATCTTTGGCATGGTACCCAGGCTGGGCCCCAAGGAATTTCTTGAGAACAAAGTGCTGCCCAGCAATGCGTGGAAGCAATAAATCCTGCTCCAGTCCATGGTCACCCAGCAGTGGGTGTCTTGAATACATTTGTGATACAGAAGTATCTGTTTGCTCAAAAAAGCTGGTTGCTTTAGAGCAGCCCCCAGTGTTTTCAAGTACAGATAGACTCTGGCCTGAGAGATTCAGCCAGAAAGTTTGGAAACATTGCAGTGTTTGATCTCAGAGGGAGTAAAGGTTTGGGAAGAGAAGGCTGAGCCCCATGAATGGCAGAAAAGGCAAGTTTCCTATAGGCTCGGCAGCAGCCTTCTCATGAGCCTGGTAGGAAAGCAAGCCACTCCATCTCTGCTGCAGCGAGGCTGATGGAGCTGGGTGGTATTTCCTGCATAAGGAAAGGACAGGAACTGTGGAAGGTGGGGAGAAATCAGTTTCTTAAATGGGGCCCACCCTGCTACACCTGGCAATTATGACCATTGTGTCCCCCGTTTCTATCAGTTCCCAAGGGAAAAACAGAAGTGATCTTTACAGCAATTAACTCAGCTTCTCTCATCCACTCCCTAGTGACAGAGGGGCATGGAGAGGTGGATATCAGACTGCATCTTAACTGCAGTCACTGTGAGATGGACGAGTGCCGTGTGGATCTCGAGACCCAGAAAGTCATTTGCTTTTGCGAGCCAGGCACAGAGCTGGCAGAGGACGGTGTGTCCTGCATAGGTGAGTAGGTGGATGGGGTGGGTGTACAGGGTGGTCTCATAGCACCAGGCATAGAAAAAGCTCAGTGAAAGCTGTAGTTTGGGCTGTTAAACATCTTGGAAATGTTCCCTGGTCTCTTCCTCAAAACTGGCTTCTGTTGAACACTACCTCCTTTCATGATGGAATGCTGCAGAGTTGTTTTGCTAGGATATAGCCCCATCAGTGCCGAGGCACTCATTGGCTATACAGTGCATGTTCAGCATGCTGGCAGCATTGAGGAGAGTCACATTTTGCATCTGGATGCAGTGGTACTCACATTCTGCTCTGAAATAATGAAAGTTTGCTGACTGATGGAGTTTTCCAGCTAAAGTTAACTTCTATGGCCCTCCTCTTAAAAACCAAAAATAAGTACAAGGTGAAGGATAATGCAATTCCTGTGGATTTGGACATACAAGGTGCATGTGCAGAATCTATAATGAACTCTGCGTGAGAGGTCTTGGAAGAAAACTAACAACAATTCCTGTACTTGAAAAAAACCAAACAAGTGCTCAGAGCTCCATCATTGAATTTCCTTCAGATACTTGCTCACCAGTTACAGCAAGTGACTCCAAGGGTTTGGAATCCTGCTGTCAGTTTTGTGGCATGGGCCACAGAGGTTATCTGAGGACTGGAGCATCTCCCATACCAGGAAAGGCTGGAAGTCTTGAGGTTGTCCAGTCTGGAGAAGAGAAGGCTCTGGGGAGACCTTAGAGCAGCCTTCCAGTACTGAAAGGGGCTCCAGGAAATCTGGGAGGGGCCCTTTATCAAGAATTGCAGGGGTAGGATGAGGGGTGCTGGTTTCATAGAATCATAGAATGACCAGGTTGGAAGAGACCCACCAGATCATCAAGTCCAGCCATTCCCACCAATCTCTAAACCATGCCCCTCAGTACTTCATCCACCCACACCTTAAACATCTCCACGGAAGGCGAGTCAACCACCTCCCTGCACAGACCATTGCAGTGCCTAATGACCCTTTCAGTGAATAATTTTTTCCTTATGTCGAGCCTGAACCTCCCCTGGCAGAGCTTAAGGGGAGATTGAGATGATATCTTCAGATGAAATGTTTTCCTGTGAGAGTGGTGAGACACTAAGCCAGGTTACCCAGAGAATTTGTGGCTGCCCCATCCCTGGAGGTGTTCAAGGCTGGGCTGGATGGGGCTTTGAGCAACCTGATCCAGTGGGAGCTGTCCCTGCCCATAGCAGGGGGATTGGAACTGGATGGGATTTGAGGTCCCTTCCAACCCAAACCATTCCATGATTCTATGGGAAAACCATTCTGTATTTCTACCATTCCCACCTGTAAAGCAGGTACAGAGCGTGGTCATTTTGCCAGGGTGAAATAAACCCTAATGAATGGTCATTGAATACCTTGTGATCCCCCAGGAGGATGCAGCTATGGAATACTGTGTACTGCACTTACTGTGATCAGGGTTTTCTGCCTGGATTAGATGCATTTAGAAGGTGATTTATCACACCCCTGGTTCTGTTTCTGTGATTTGGCATTGATAGCAGCACTTTCACCCTGGCAATCTAATGTTCTTCCCACCTCCCCAACCTCCTGCCCCTGGTTTTATGGTCTTGTTTTCAAACCCAGGGAGTGTGCACATTAATTTGGTGATAGCAAACCATCTGTTTTATTCGCCTGATATGAATTGAGGGAAGGGAAATTATGAGATGTGAAAGGTCATAGACCCTGAGAACTGATTGTGCCAGAGGTTGCTCCTGTGCTACAGGAGCAGCAGATGAATAAATGGAAGGAAGAACACAAAAATCCATCTGCACAAAAAAAGTGGCTGCTGGAAGATGATTTCAAATGTGTAATTTCTTCTCCTTCTGCTTCTGTTACAGCTGAGTCTGTGGTCCATCTCCCACTCTCCCTGGTCCTGTCTGTAGTGACCTCGGCATTGGTGGCTGCTTTAATTCTGGCTTTTTCAGGAATCATGATAGGTGAGTGTTGCTCTGCAAAAGGTGTTTTCATGTGAGGGTTGGCTCTGAGCCCAGGTAATTGGGCCCTGGAAGGCAGAAGGACTCAGGTTTTTAGCAGCTGCTGTATTTAATGACACCTTCCCACACACATGCCTTCACTCCAGATTCCAGGAGGTGGTTCCAGCCATAGTGAACAATTTGAAGAGGTTTTGCTAACTGACTATATCTTGAAAGAGATGTTATTGCTTGTGTAAAGCTGGCACTGGTTTGTGAGAGCTGTTGGTGTGTAGTGCCTCAAAGCGGGCTGCTTTGTTTGTGTGCATATAGACAGATTTATACCCTCTTAATGTATGACATTTAAACTTGAAATCCTCACACAGGTTCCCATTTTACAAACTGCTTCTCAGCAGGATGTGGGCATTCTTGGCATCCTTGTTTGAAATTCTAAAAGGTGTTTTCCCTCTTCCATTTTCTTATTTTAAACAATTGCTCACCTGCAGTTGATTTCAAGCAGAATAGATTTGAATCAGTGAAAAGCAGCCAAGGATGTAAACCACAGCACTGCCACCTTTCTCTGCTCTGTATATGGTCCAGGAGAGGGATGTACATGGAGCAGCACATGGCAACTATTAAATTAGATGTGCCCAGCTGCATTAGCTGTAGGAATTTCAGGACTTATCAGTTGCACACACATGGTCCTGTGAGTGTGATTTCTGGCCTGACAGTACCCCTCTAAAATGACTAATTACTTCTTGGGGAGCTGGAGACTAACCCTCTCTTTCCATCCAACCAGCCTATCCTTGAGATCTCAGGAAGAGCAGCAGTTTAAAAAATCAAAGCAAAAGCAATGAGAAGGGAAATGGAGGACGAGAAGGTTTTGTAGATAGTTTATTACATCCCTCTGCCCTTGTCAGTGTGTGTTTACCCCTTAAATCCTTCCCCTGAGCAGCATCCACTGGAGAAGATGCAATAGCTGCTTCAGTGTGCGGGCTCTGGCCAGCTCCTGCAGCAATCAATAGTGAGGGTAACAGTGGCTTAACCTGCTCCTGATGGGCATCTCCCTTTGGAAAAGGTACTGCAATATCCATTATACTGATTCAAGGAATATCCACGGGATGCCTTCCTACAAGGTGTGATTCCTAATGACATTTCAGAAGTGTCAGTGAAGTGATTGAAGAAGTACAACACTGCCACAAACCGATTCCAAATCTAGTTGAACCCTGTTGTTTAAAAAACCGGAGGTTTTGCAGAATGAGCTTATTCTCCGTTCATTGTGTTATTCTAGGGTAACGGTTTAGCGTGTCCATTTTGAACAATGTGATGTGAATATTCATTTAGATTTTAGTCATTTTCGTGTGAATTAGGGAGGCTGGTTATCCGCAGGCTCCCTGAAGTCTGGAACTGGACACATACTCGGCAGGTCCAGTTAAACCAAACAGAAAACCCCAAAAGCTTCAGAACTGTGAAATCAGAGTTAAAGTAAGTTAAAGTCATTTACATCTTCCAAACAGTTCATGATCAATCTGATTTCATCAGATCCATAAACCAAAGGTTCCTGTGAACTTCCAGTTCCATTTTCTCTCTGTAGTTATCTGATGTAGAGAAATGCGATGGTTTCACTGTCTGGTTTGGTGCACTGGAATGTGGCCCCGCAGCAAAGTCCAGTGAGATGTGCTGCACAGCTGGTTTAATGTTCCATAGTCCATCTGTGTCTCTGCTTTGCTGTGTTCTCCGTGTTTAGTGTACCGGCGGAAGCACCAGGAGCTGCAGGCCATGCAGATGGAGTTGCAGAGCCCAGAGTACAAGCTGAGCAAGCTGCGCACCTCCACCATCATGACAGACTACAATCCCAACTACTGCTTTGCAGGGAAGACCACGTCCATTAGTGACCTCAAAGAGGTGCCTCGAAAAAACATCTCCCTCATCCGGTAAATTCATCTCTGCCTTCCCCATGCTTCACACCGTATGCTCACATGTGCTGGCTGTCTTACACAGATGTGAACTATTGTCTTTGAGCAGGCACACACCAATTGTCTTGCACTTTAGACTCATGCCCCTTTTCATAAGAAGTATGTAAAGCAACAGTCCATAGGCTTGTGTGGAGGGGACTGGTCTTTGGACATCGTCTTACCTTTTTACAGGGGCAGAGTTAATCTTCCAGGGCTGTGAGAAGAATTGTTCTCTGTAATCCAGACACATCTTGTGCAGGCTGTGCAGTGAATGGCCCAGTTCCAGTATTAACTGATAAAATACTGGGAAGGCTGAGTCTTGTAGGGAGGCTCTTTTAAAGTCTTTGATGGGATCTGTGGTAAAGACAGTGACGTGTCTAAGTACAATAACAGGAAAAGCAATGGTTTTGACTGTATTAGGCTGCTTGACGGTATTAAACAGGCAGAAATATAAAGCCAGCAGGATAGTCATGTCTAGATCAGAACTTCTGGAATATTTGAAATAGTTTCTTAAAAAGACCTTGGAAATTCAGAATTCCTTCCCACCTTACCATGCAGTTCTGCACAGCAAGCGAAGAAGAGGGCTTGGAAGACAAGGAAGCTATGGTGCTAACAACTGCTCAAAGCAGCCTGTGAAGACTGCAATGTTTTGCTGTCTCTTCTCTTCTTCCCCTTTACCTGCACATCTCACTGGACTGCCTCTGGGAGCTTCCAGCATAGCCTGTGCTGCTGCTGCTGCCTTTATCACTTGGGCTCTGAAAGGATTTCTGGAGTGTGACGAGCTGTAGAGAGCAGAGGATACAGCTGGGAATCGATAAGGGCAAGGAAGTGGGCTATTTGGGAGGGGGGTGAGTTACGAGCTGTAGAGGTCTGGTTTATACCCTCAGTTTGTTGTAAGTTGTTCAGGCGTAGCCAAGAATAGTGTCTCAGGCTGGTACCTACAGCATGTTATTAAAAGACATGGCTGAGTCACAGGCAGCGCAAGTCCTCGCTGTGGCTTCACTGCCTAGATTGGTCTTTATCCTAGCAAAATACAGACAGAGCAGCAACAGAGCAGGTTGCCCAGAGCGGTGCCTGCTTCAGCTGAGAGGAGGGCAACAGCCATGCAAAAACATGATAGAGAACAGAGTCAGTGCTGCTCTTGGACTAGACGTGGCTCTGCCAGGAATGTGTGTTAGAGAAGAGAGCCTTAATAAAGCCTTTGACCTGGACTGAGATGCAGGAGTGTACTGTAGAGGCTCAAACTGCTACTGCCCAACATGCAGGGTTAAGTGGGACTCAGGATCAGGGATGCAGCCTCATTCCCTGCCAGAGTTGACTCTGTTGTTATGCCATGGTATAGCTGTGGTTGTACCAGTGCATTCAATGTTACTGAGTGGAGACCGAATAGGCAGGTGTGCAAAATCTGTATCACAAGGATATGCGATCTGTGCTGTGATTACTGAAACTCCTTCCTCTTTTTCTTGTACCCTTACTCAAAATAGAACAGTAAATGTTATAGGATGATCAGTGCCAGCAGCGATTATCAGCACGAATTCCTAGAGCCAGGTGCTCTGCTGTCACCATGCACTGGTTAAGGTGCCTATCCAGCATCACAAAGTAAATCAGGAAAAGACACTTGGATCAGAATTCAGGTCCTTTGAGAACCATTGTGCTTCCTAGTTTCTTGTTCAATGTTTTCTTTAATGCATAAACATCATGGAACTGTTAATGTGTCCAGGATCAAGACTTAAGACCTATCATTACTGACTTGTTGTGGAGTGCCCACTACTAGAGCACTGATACTGAGGCCATTAGGAGAGTTACAA
Source organism: Piaya cayana (assembly GCA_013389865.1). NCBI lineage: Eukaryota > Metazoa > Chordata > Aves > Cuculiformes > Coccyzidae > Piaya > Piaya cayana. Next base: position 248,566 of record WAAB01001655.1, on the reverse strand, counting down.
GCTGCAGTGCCATCAGCTCGACTTCATTTGGGACTCTTCGCTTTTGAGGGTTTCCTACCAATTGAGGTTTCCCTACCAATTAAATACATTAGATGTCCAAGAAAGATCTCACCCACATTTGGTCGCCTGAGGAGTGGTATCCAGTGTCAATATCTAGTTCTCCCTGTTTCACTGCCATGACAATTGTGAGCCCGTGCTGTGAGCTGTGACCGCAGTGTGATAATGTCTGTTCTCTGCAGTAAAACCTTCTTGTCTTCTCTGGTCTGTCCAGGGGTTTGGGCCACGGAGCCTTTGGTGAGGTATATGAAGGGCAGGTGGCAGGGATTCCCAGCGACCCCACTCCCTTGCAGGTGGCTGTGAAAGTAAGTGACAGTGCACGAGTTATCATGATGGTTTCATGCGCCTTTCACCCCAGAGTCCCAATACATTATCAAACTGAGGATGAATTAAGTGTTACGCTAGTGCTGAAGGATGCAGCTAGAAAGGTGGCTGCTTTATTGCAGTGCTATAATCCATCGCAGCAGTGGTTCAGCTGGTAGCATGTGGGCTTATAAGGCTGTTCAGAGAGGTCTGTAGGTATTAAGTAAGCAAAGATTTGCCGTATGACCGCAGTAACTGCAGATGTGAGAAACAAATCCATCCTCTGTCCATCCTCCACACATACTCTGTATGAAGCCTTTGAATCAGAGGCAAAAGGTCTTCACAGGGCCATGAGCAGCCTGCAAATACAACAATGAGCCTACAGGCAGGAGATGGCTGGTTTTCCAGGGATCTCTCCAGTCGATTATAGGATGGGTGTGCACTGGATGCAAAGCTAAATGCTAAGAGACATGGTCTTGCTGGGAGGTAGAAGCATTGAAGTGTCCAGGAGCCCAAGGACTGCAGTTCTCATTCCTCCCCTTCTATACAGCAGAGTTCCATGTATCGAGCACTGGAGTATTTCCTTTGCTGGGAGGATGGCTGTGGTGTTGATGGTCCGTGTGTTCTGATCTTTACCTCTCAGCAGGCTTCGCAGTCTAGCTTAGTCATGGTCTAGCTGTTATCTTAGAGTGAGGTTTCTTTTAGAGGAACAAGGATTGCTGCAGATGATGTTAGTGCTTTTGGTTGTGCCAAGTGCTCTACATCTGTATGTTGAAATATCTTGTCAATTTGTTCTTTCTTTTCCAGACATTGCCAGAAGTGTGTTCGGAGCAGGATGAGCTGGACTTCCTCATGGAAGCTCTTATTATTAGGTGTGTATGAAGATGAGAAACACTTGTGTAGGCTTGCAAAGCCCAGCACTGTGAGGAATAAAGGTGATTTGAGAGGTGATGTCCTCAAAACACATCTCTACAGTAGTTCTAGCACATGGCTGTTGGTATTTGACAGAGCACAGGCATTACCGTCCTTTTCTGTTTCTCTTGGAATAAAGCAGTAAAGACAATAAAGGGCTAAAATTTCAAGAGGGTCCACTTTGGGTTTGATTATCCAATGGGAAAATCCTTAGGCGCAGTTTTCAGGATTGACGATAGTGTCCTTTGATTTCTGTTACAGATCAGAACATGAGGTAAATACGAAGCTAGGGGTTTGGGTTTGACTAGTCAGAACTAACAGATGGCATTGACTTAACGATACTGTCATGTCTCCTGTCAGTGACTGAGTCCTTGAATCCAGGGAGATAGTTTCCCGTCATATTGAGGTCTAGAGAAACAAGTAAGTGTTAGAGACTAGACCTTGAGGCATATCTCCTACATAAGCAGTTCCCTCTGTGTTGTTTGGAACAGCTGCTGCCTTTTGGATTGGAACATTAGGATCAAATTTTGTTCTGATATCAAATACTCTCTGCTTGCTCTGGCCCACAGGCCTTGCTGTAGCCCAGAAAGGGTGCAGAATGTAGGAAAAGTGAAAGCAGCCAACAGCCACTCCTTTCCCACCTTGTCTCCGTGTTGTGCAGACAGATGAGCGGAGGGCAGCACTTCAGCTTTATCCAGTTACCTTCCCTTTGAGATCTGTTACTTTATGGAAAACAAACATTACCTGCAGCAGAACATTCTACTTCCTTTCTGCAATTGTGCTTTTTCGATCAAAGCTGGTCCTTATTTGAGGTTCCCTGTCTCCACAGCAAATTCAACCACCAGAATATCGTGCGCTGTATCGGGGTGAGCTTGCAGGCGCTCCCCCGTTTCATCCTGCTGGAGCTCATGGCCGGAGGAGACCTGAAATCCTTCCTGAGGGAGACACGGCCCAGACCGGTAATGAAGGAGAAAATGGAAGTCTATTTAGTAAGCTGCTACCACAGCAAATACGTAACTATAAATGAGCAGATCCATGCAGCTACCGTTTCCCAACATTGTGAAGGGTCAAGAAATTTCTGTGTGTGCAGGACACAAGAAACAGAGGCTGCTCGGGTTCTGCAGTCTCATCCCTGGCCTTTGCTAGGTTGCAGATACAGCCCAAAGAGAGAACAAAACCCAAGCTCGAAAGAAATATAGTTAAATTGTACTCTTCCCTTCCTCCCAGCCACTGGGGGAGGCTGAGTGGAAGCACTGAGCTAATAATGATAAATCCATTCTGTAAACTACTGGTTGGGTACGATGCTGTGGGATCTGTCAGTGGAAGCTGGACAAAGGCAAGGAGAGAGTCCAGCCTGGAGCTGTGGACTTCATAGTTGACTTAATATCTTTAGTCCAGCATTTAAAAGATATCAGCATCGATAAGACATGACAGTTCAAAATGCGTGGGAAATCAATTACAGCTTCTAGAGAGGCGTCAGTATTTCAAAGGATAAAGTTTGTGCTGAGTCCTCAGATCTGAAAGGCACCCAGATGTTACTGAAATTTAGCACCACGGCCCAGGTTTGTCTCTGCATTCCTGTGACACGGGGCAAAATGTTGGGTTTTATCAGTACAGGGACACAAATTGGCTGTAACAGGTATAAATAAGCTGCTTCCTCAGGGCATCTGGGACAAGACTGACTTTGTATTTTTTCCTCGCAGTCTGGTTTTCAAACTCATAAAATGATCCAGGTTGCCCAGAGTACCAAAAGCTTGGGTAGGCTGCCATAAAGCAGCTCCTGCTGGATAAGAATGCTGAATACCCAGAAAGTCAGGATGTTTGAAATCTCAGCAAGCAGCCTGTCGAGAGGGTGGTTTCTGTAGTGCCTAGAGATGCTCTTGTTAGCTCAAACCAATGGGAATGTCTATTTAGCACCTTAAATTAGAGAGAAGCCAGCTCAGTAATGATCAGGATCTGGTGAGAAACACCAGGAACATTAGTTCCGAACAGTCTCTGAGAACAAGGCCTGTGGCTCAATGCTGCTGGCTCCATCTTTGCTTTGCTCAGAATGAGCCCTCAGCTACATTGTTTTTCCTTTTGCTGACTCAAGGAAGACACACAAAAAGTAGGCACATGGCAGACTGGACATCCAGCTTTCCAGGCCTGTGAAAGGAAAGGAAGGGTGAGGAACAGTGCTGAGTAAAGAGGATTCTATGAGGAAGCCAAATTCCTGTTCACTTCCAACATGAATTAATTGAGCACATTAGATGTACCCAACTGACTCGGTAACAGAGGAGTGGTGTTTACTGTGCTGTAAGCACCCTGTGAGTTATGAGTGTCATCTCCCCTTAGGTTGTTTTCCAGTTTTCTATTTTCCATCCAATTTCCTTACTACCTTGCCTTTTCCACCTACTTCTCCTTACAGCCTGCTGCAGAAGATTTATGTGTTTATTCTCTCCCTTCATCCCCTGGTTGCTCTCCCCACTCCCCTGCCATAACTTGGAATTAATTTGCCAGTTTCAGTCAGAATTAATAGAGGTGTCAAAGGTATTAACATCTCCCAAGGAGAAGGTACCAGGCCACAGCAAGCGCTGAGTACATCAGTTGTCTTTGGCTTGCTGCTGGCCAGCGAGAACCTGTGTGACTTAGAGCAAGGCATGTGTGACTTGGAGCTGTGTGCTCAGATGCTGGAAGAGCATAGGAGGAGCAGATGGAACAGTGGACAAGCTGAAGTGAAGGAAAGGGGAACTTAAGACATCATGAGGGACGTGAAATGAGAAGCTAGAGCTCCCACAGGAGGTATGGAGACATGGGATCTGACTAATGTGAGATGAGGGTGCTGCCAGCACAGATTACTGCATGTTGTTTGTCTGTGTTCTTCATGTCAATAAGGAAAGCCTCACTCAGCCAATGTGTAGTGATTCTTCTGAACTCTAAGCAAGATTGATCATACGTGTCAGCCAGAATGTTCATCAGACATCACCAGTGCAACACCAGTGTCAGTTTATGCCAGCCAGGGCTACTTTGTAAGCCTCAGGCTTGCACTTCTCCGTGGGTCCTGGGCTCACAGCCCTGAAGGTGTCTATATTCCATTTCTAGTGCCACCTCACATCTGTGACAGGATTCCCCCATCTCTCACCTGGAGAGAGGCAGTCTGGTAGATTCAGAGTCTTCGTTCATGCTGAGCATTGCAGAATTGTCCATCAGGGCTGATCTTTCCCTCACACATGGCACAGTAATCACAGAACAGCTCTGGAAGATAAAGCATATATGGATAAATGATTCCCCTCCCTTGTGTTCTGCAGCCTGTGGCATAGAGCAGTGATTACACTGAACAATACACAGCATTTTGTTCCCCTTTAGCAGAATACAGCCTCCCCGAGGACGTGTCACACATGCCTCCAGCATGCCCACTGCTCAGAGAGGCCACGTATGGCAGCCGGCACTGGTCATTCATCTGGGGAGCAGAAGCCGTACAGTGAATCCTTGGTGCCTCAAGGCTGCTCCCCTTGAAAATGAGACCCAAACCTCCATTTTTTAAAACACATCACATGGCCAAATTGTCCTTGGCTGATCAGTCACATCTCTTTAAGGGCTATATTCAGCCAAATAAAAGGTGGAAGGAATTCATCCAAGGAGGGGAAGGGAAGGAAAATAAGAAAGGAGCAAAAGAGAACAAAGCTGTGCTGTTGAAATCAGCTTCTGGCTTCAGCTTCTGCGTGCCACGCAGTGTAGCTCTAGTCTAGGATCGATTGCACAGTTAAGAATTAGGCTTTTGACTTGGCTTTCACCTCAGGTCTCTGACCTTGCTCAGAAGAGGAGGGAGTGGGTAGATTGAGATATTCATTTCCCTTTGGTTGTGCCCTGAAGGGGGAGAAGTATCTGCATCCTTTCTCACTGTAGTCATCTTATGTAGCCAGTGAGGCACTTCAACTCGCAGGGGCACAGAAGAGTTTTCCCCTCCTCACAGAAGGGGGGTCTTTATTTTTTCAGGAAATGGCTGCTTACAAAAAGCAAGGTTTGCAGGCAGGGGTTGGGGTGGGTGCATTCCCGTGTTTTAAATCAGTTAAATGTATATACACAATGAACTGTTCTGTGTGAAGAGTAAAATACAGGTAGGTGATACACAGTCACAAGCAATTCTGGTTTATGGCACTGTGCTGAAAAAACAGGCTGTGTTCATAGAATCATAGAATCACCAGGTTGGAAAAGACGCACCAGATCATTGAGCCCAACCATTCCTATCGATAATATTCATGCAGAGACACAGTGGTTTTCAGTTATTAAATTAGTCAAGTGTTAGGACCACGTTTTCCCTGACCTCTTCAGAAGACGTCAAGACTCTTTTAGGTTTTGCCAGCCAATGTCTGGTGTTAAACTACTGCCTTCTGCAAAGCCTTGGCTTATTCACATCCCAGTTAGGGTTGGTTTAGATAAGCTGGGATGGCCAGCACTGTGCCACATCGGTCTGGAGGTAGGTTTCATCACAACAGCTGGGCTGACAGAGCCAGCAATTCCTGTCGCTGGAGAACAGTGTGGGTTTGTGCATCAGTGGGAGAGCCCCATGGGCAGGTTCACCTTTGAGCACTGAGCAGACTGGTAGGTGTCACAGAAGAGAGGTGGCAGTGGGCTAAGCCTGTTGGTGCTGTAAGTAAGGCCACAGATAGACACTTAGCTGGCAAATGGCTGCTGTGGGATAAGCAGCCACTGCTACCCAGTTGTTTGTCATTGCCCTGCTGGAAGCAGTGATCTTCTCCCCGTGGCCTGGCTGCAGGGCTCACCTGTTCACTCCTCAGTGCAGAAGCTGCTGGCTCGTACTCAGAGGCCAGCAAGCGCAAGCTGGCGCTACACACGACCTCTTTACTAAAGCATCTGGCTCCTGCTGGCAAAGACTGTGGACTCCATCAGAGTTGGCAGCCTCAGTCTTCCATAGCTGTTGGCTACTCAAAGCTGTGTCCGTGCTCTGAGGGGCAAGGTAAAACCAGCACAGACATGGGGGAGGGAAAGAGCAAGTGTAACACAGGCTGTTTCACAAAATGTTCCTCTCATTCTTCAAGGTGACTTTGGAAAGGGGTTGGCAACACTACAGTGAAACTGAGTGAGGACCTGTTCAGGCTACAGACCTCCCCAGTAATCAGGCTGAAAATTCTCTGAAGAGAACTGGGGGAAATTCTTGCAGGGGCATCCCAGTGGAGCTGAGAAGTCAGATCCAGCTGTTCTGGTTCTGTCCTTGGGATGTGTATGACATCCTGCCTGCGCATCATTCATGGCTATGAACTGTCTCCTGTGCATTTTAGCAATCCCCTTGTGTGTTAATATCTGGGCTACATCACTTGTTAGCAAGTTCCCAGCACTGTACAGTGACAAATCATGCCATATTCTTACTTCTAACATACCTTTGTCCCTTGTCTTTTGGTAGAATCAGCCCTCCTCCCTTTCCATGCTGGACTTGCTCCACGTGGCTCGGGACATTGCCTGTGGATGTCAGTACTTGGAGGAGAATCACTTCATCCACAGGTAGGTAAAGGAATCTTGTGTGAGCACCTCACACGGACAGGGCTCACAAGCAGGCCAGCAGGACTCCAAACACCCTGCTGGATGTGTTTATGTCCTGCTGCACTCTAGTGGCTGGCTACCTCTAAACAAGATAGATAAAAATCACAATAATAGAAGTAATTAGCAGAAAAGCTGCTCTAAGTCAGGCTGCAGAGGGCTGTAGTTTGCCCAGGGATCTGGAGCTCTTTCCCAGTGCCTCCACTTGTGCAGCTTGATTGGCTTCTCTGCAGACAGAAACATGGTCCTGTGACAGGAATCTTCAAAGCTCTCCGCATCATAAATTTTGCTTAATGTCTTTCTGCTCATTCTGGAACCCATTTCTTCTTGATCTGGTACAAGTACAGCCAGAAGTGCAACACCTTATGACTATTGTTACCTGCTCCTGCAGAATAGGGCCAAGTGCCCAAAATCCTGCCCGTGAGCTGAGTAGAGAGCAATTATAGTTTGCTTTTCTGAAAGGTTTTACCAACAAGCTCTGCCACTGTGTTATTCAGACCTTAGAGGTGAAGCTGGAACTATATGTGCAGGCACAGACTCGGGTCCCTTCCTTCAGTCTCAGAGCAACACCTGCACCTTGTTCTGTCTCTGCCAGCATGACACCTGCTAGACAGTATTTGAAGTGTAGTAACAGGTCAGTGAACCATTCCCCAGGTGGCTGATGGTGGCGAAATCAGCTGCACTGCTGCAACTCCTTAGTGAATTAATCCCTCCTGGGTGAAGGGAGGCTCCCAGGAGGCTCATCCCTTTAGCTGGAAGATAATAGGTGGTGTTTAAGGAGGAACTGTTAAAGAGGAGGACTGCTGCTGCTGCTTGGGTAGATTGGAATTTGAGTCATCCATAAAACACATTTCTGGCTGTTGTGGGCTCTCTGCAGTCTCAGGTAAAGGAGGTGCTATTCTTTGTTTCCTTTTTGTCTTGCAAAATTGTCGTATGAATAAGTGGTTCTTCTCTTTCTGTTGCTTTTCTTCCCTTTCCTTGTAGGGACATTGCTGCCAGGAACTGCCTCCTTACCTGTCGAGGGCCTGGGAGAGTGGCTAAAATTGGAGACTTTGGAATGGCCCGGGATATATACAGGTAGCAGAGCTAAGCTCAGGGAATCTGCAAGCGGAAGCTTGCTAAACTGAGGGAGGAGCAGGGTTTGCACAGGAGAGAAGGCTTGGATGCTGCTTTGCACAGCCCTAGCGAGGCAAGAGTGGAGAGATTCCACCTTGATGAATCCCAGCTAATGCTGTTTTGGTGTGTGTTGTAGAGAGACTGGGCTCTGGAGACTTTTTTGACTGCTTACTTTGGGTGATGAAGTCTGATGGTCATGGAGAGCACTTTTCCTCCCTCTTGTCCTTAGTTTGCTGTCTTTGCTTTCTGCACACTGACTGGCACTGATGTGCCCTTCTGTTTTGTGGTTGCACATCATTTTGAGTTTAATCTCTCTCCTTGGTACTACCCCTGCCCCTTTGGTTCATTGTCGTTGGTAAATCTCCTCAATTTGCTGCCAACAAAGGAGCAACATGCAGAGGAAGGTCAGGAAAATGTAATCACTCAGCCTGGAATTCAGCCAGGACACAGGGTTAACTTCTCTGCTCTGGCAAGAAGTGCCAGGAAAGCTTCAATGACCATGAGCAGTCAGGGCCGTGGTTTGATATCTCATCTCCAGATAGCACCTCCAGAAGCACAGTGGCTCGTCCTGCTGTGCTGAGGAATTGATGTGCCTCTGACTCAGAGGGAGGAATGCCTTGTATTGTCAACCACCCTGTTTATTCCAGTGCCATGCTGCAGTGTTTTTCCTGCCCGGGGATTCTGCTGTGCAGTTACCAAGCCAGGCCTCCGCTGCAGCCTGAGGTGATACAAACTGAGTTGCTACCTTCAAACACCCAAGTGTACCAGAGCTGGGTTTCTTCTCTGCCCGTCCTCTCTTTCCATTCACAAAGAGCCTGTGAATTCACTCTGCCCCACTGCCCAGAGCAGCATCTGTCACACTTGTGCCATCAGCTGAACCCGCTGCCAAGATGAACATTTTGGTGCTGGGTTTTCAAAGGTGCCTTTGAAGTCGGCACATGTTTCAGTGTCCAGGAATGTCCTCTGGATGCTCTGGCTGCGCATGAACAGGGATACCAGCATGCATGAGCAGCCTCCTGCAACTACCAGCACAGGAGCTGAAGCTCATAGGGTTGGTTTGCAATGGTAACAACATGGAAAGACAGATATTATTCCTGTCTCAGCACAGGAGGTGATTTTTGCAATGCTGCTCCAGCTCTAACGGCCGTATGACTCCTCATCGGCCCCAGGTTATCACTGAGGGTTTGGGATTTCCCTTATGCTGCTGTAGCCTGGGTACCTGTGGGCCAGGCCACATTTGGTTTTGGTGGGGATGCTCGAGGAGAGGTGGAGCCCATGCTGAGGTTGAAGAGTGCAGGCAAATGGCTCTGCCAGCAGCTGTTCACTGTGTGGGTAGGTTGCCAACTATGCTTACAGTTAATGAAAGCTTGGAGTCACCAGATCAGGCCTTAAATGCGGGAGATCAGAGTCCTTCTGTGATCTGCCTGTTCGCACTGGTTTTCTGTGCAGGAACAGGGCTCTCCAGCATTTTCTCTACTGTGCTGTTTCTCCTCTGGCTCCTAATTTTAATATTTGTAATTATAAAAATCCCAAATCAATGCCATTTTCTGAGTTTGTGGCTGATTGTGTTTTGTTTGCTCTTTGCAGAGCCAGCTACTATCGGAAGGGCGGGTGTGCAATGCTGCCTGTCAAGTGGATGCCTCCTGAGGCTTTCATGGAAGGGATATTTACATCAAAAACGGACACATGGTGTGCTTCCTATTCTCCTCTGTCCAGTCTGTGTGGGAAAACCTTTTGGGAAGTGAAAAAGTTTTGTAAATATTTTGTAATAGAACACACATTCCTGTTTAAAGAGGGGAGATTGAGATGAGATGTCAGGAAGAAAGGCTTTCCTGTGAGGGTGGTGAGGCACTGGCCCAAGTTGCCCCACAGAAGTCATGGCTGCCCCATCACCGGAAGTGTTCAAGGCCAGGTTAGATGGGGCTTTGAACAACCTGATCCAGTGGGAGGTGTCCCTGCTTGTGGCTGGGGATTTGGAACTGGACAGGGGTTGAAACTGGTCAGGCTTTGAGGTCCCTTCTAACCCAAACCATTCCATGATTCTGTGATTCTATGATTTTTTCTTATATAAAGAGACAAACTGGGCCTTTTGGAGCCAGGATCTTTGAGGACAGAAGACAGCAGAAGTATCGGGCCTGTGCAGAGGTGGTGCTGCTGGGGAGGTGGGTAGGGGGGATGCAGGTGCAGGGAGGAAAGTGGTAGTTCCACAGCACTGTAGGCTCTTGAGTTGCCTGTTGCCAGACCAGAGGGGAGGGAAATGGGGTGAGCAAGTGGCAAGAGCTCAGGAAGATGGGGCAGAAAGGGCTGGCAGTCAGGACACAGCTCCTGAGAAGCCCCAGCAGAGGGGTGAAGGTGACCTCAGACAGCTGAGCTGCTGCCTGTCCATCAGCCCCAGCATGAAGGTTCCACATTGCTGCTTGTTGCTCTGCTGCAGTTTTAATGGACAAGGTCATATTTCCGAAGCATCTGGTCAGATGAGGGGTTCCGAGGGGTCCTGTGCCAGCCAATCCCCCCAGGCCACACCACGCAGGCCCAGAGTGTGGCATTAGCTGGGGAGTGGGGTTTTGTTCTGAGCTGCAGGTGGGGGCTGTGGGGCTGCAGTGGGATTCACTGGCACGTTAATTCAAGCAGCACAGCTACGTCAAGAAGAAAACCTGTCATAAACATTTCAGCCCTGTCTCCAGCAGTGGCTGATGGCTTAGGAGAGCATGGCCTGACCCTCACATTGTTACCTCTGGCTGAGCAGTGCTGTGGACAAGGGCAAAGCAACCGCATCTGTATGGTGGGGTTCACTCATTGAGCAGTCAGATCTTAGCATCTATTAAGTGATTCAAAGTCCATTCCAACTGGGCAGGTTATTTCTGTTGGAATCTTGCTGCAGGGATTCCCAGGAGCTGCCTGAGCAGCTGCACAGAGCAATGCTGACAGCACTGCCCCTTGTTGATGGCCATTCCCTTATCCTGCACTTTGTTCTCTTTCTCTCCTGTATCCAGGTCCTTCGGCGTGTTGCTGTGGGAAATATTCTCCTTGGGATACATGCCCTACCCTAGCAAAAGTAACCAGGAGGTTCTGGAGTTTGTAACCAACGGAGGAAGGATGGATCCACCCAAAAACTGCCCCGGCCCTGTGTATGAGATTTTTATCTTTGATATGTTCATGCAAAGCCATTCTTGGTTTGAATGCTGCTCTCTAGGCAGAAGTTAATCACTTTTAAGACAGATCAGATCTTGGCTGACCTGCCAGTGAGTTCACTAAGAGTTAATTTTTCTGCATGCTTTGAAGAATGCAGGGTCCTGCAGACAAGCGCTGGCCACTGCTGCTCAGTCACAGAGGCTGCAGTATTTCTATATCCTAGCTGTGAGACAGCAAGTGTGAGAGACTTGTCCCAGGTAGGGAAGCCTGAGTTCTGTTACCTGCAGCCCCTCCTGGCTTTGGTGATTTGCTGTAGGCATTTCAGGCAGGTGGGTTATTTCTCTCATGTGCTGTGGATTTCATCCTACTGGTGGCCACATTGTGGTGGTTACTAGTACCTCTGCCACCTGGCTCTGGGGAAGGCAGAGCACTCTTATTTATTAAAGTCAGAGAGGTGATACATGCTCACAGTTTCTAGGCTGCAGCAGCTGGCTGTTACAGACCAACAGGAGCTGCTGTTTATGTGCATCTCCCCACCTGCTCTTTCAGGTACCGCATTATGACCCAGTGTTGGCAGCACCAGCCTGAAGATCGGCCAAATTTTGCCATAATCCTGGAGAGGATCGAGTACTGCACTCAGGTATCCGTGTTCCTTCCTCTTGAACAAGCCAGAGGGAGAAGGGTCCCTGTTGAGGAGAGGTTGAGGTGAGCCAGAATGTGAGGTGCAGAGGCAGCAGCAGCACAGGGAGGCCTGAGGCCAGTGTGGTGGACGTTTATGCTATTGGGGGAGGGCCGATCCTTGTCTGTTAGTGCCAAAAGGCACAAGCTCGCACAGCTTTAGAGACAAATACTGGACCTGTAGCTCTGCTTCTGATCATGGAGACACAGATGCTAACAAGCAGAAGACCTAAGAGTAGCCAGCACCTGTCTGTACATCACGTGCTTTGTGTCAGCCACTCCATCCTAGTGCTTACCCTCAGGACATGGTCAGAAGTGAGTGGAGATGGTCTCTGGAGCAGTGGACAATGATCAGAATCTGGCTGTGTGGGAGAAGGCAGGTGGAGACATTGTGGCTAAGGAGTTGGGATTTTGAGGCTGGGCAGTGAGTGAAGGATCTTAGCTGAAAAAGGACCAATGTTGCATTCAAAGTAAGGATGTGGCTGATTTCCAGGCAGAAGTCTGATTCATTTAGTACTTTTTACTATCATTTTTTAGTTTATAAGAAGTGGAGGAGTTTGGAAAATGTTTTGCTGCCTGCATCAGCACAGGCTTATTGTGTGGCCTCACAAGTTATTTGCCTCGGTCAGTTTGCTTTCCCTTGTCGTTTGGGATGCTTGCTCTGTTTCTCAGGTGTGTTTGGATTCTGGGAATGGGAGGCCTTGTTTCCTGCTCGGTGTGGTGCCTGGCAATAATTAAATGTTAAATGTTGCCTGGATCCTCACATTTGCTCTCAGTTTAATTTTCAAAACTGCTTAAATAGCTCAGAATGCATTCCCTGTAGATTCAGGCATCAGGGGCTCTCCCAGTATTGCTTCTTGCTGCATTCTTGTTCCTTCCTGGCTGCGTGGAAGAAATACCTTCTTTCTCAATGTTCTCTGAGAATGTTATGAACATCAAAATTATATAGATTCCAAAACAACATTCCCACAGGAAATTTGGCTGGACATGAGATGTTTTTCAATGTTCCTGTGCTCTCTGCTACTCAGTGCTGAGTTTCAGGGTTGCTTTTTTGTTTAGAGTTTGATTTTCAGGGTAACCTGCTGCATCTCTACANCTGAGGGACATGGTTTAGTGTTTGATAGGAATGGTTGGACTCAATGATCTGGTGGGTCTCTTCCAACCTGGTTGTTCTATGATTCTATGAATGCACTTTGTCAGCAACCTCTACACATGGAACGTGGGCTCTGGTCAATGGGAATGATGCTTGTGATCACAGCTGTCAGATGTAGCAGGGTTTTTAATCAATCTGAGCATGCACAATGACAGCAGCCTCTGGGGAATTCCCTTTGTTCTCCTGGGCAGGATCCAGATGTCATCAACACTGCTTTGCCAGTAGAATACGGCCCAGCAGCTGAGGAGGAGGAGAAGGCCACAATGCACCCTGATGATCCGGAAGGAATTCCTCCTCTCTTGGTCTCCACACACCAGGACAGAAAGGATGACAAGCAAACTCTGCCATCTCCACCACCCCTGCCATCAGCCATTGCTGCTGGAAAGCCTCTAGGGAAAACAGGAGCCTTGGAACCACCAGCCCCAGGGAAGGCACAGTTCACCTCCACAGGGGGACACATCAACATGGCCTATGCCCAATCCAACCCCCCTTCTGAGCTGCACAAAAGCCGTGGCTCCAGAAACAAGCCCACCAACCTCTGGAATCCAACCTATGGCTCCTGGTTTGCAGAGAAGCAGGCCAGCAAAACCAGGTCTCTGCTGGAGAAGAAGATGCCCGAGAGGAAGAGTGTGGGACAGGATGGAAACTGTACTGTGGGGCCCAGCGTTGTGGCTGCCCAGCTGCCCAGCTCCTCCCTGCTGTTGGAGCCCTCGTCCCTAACAGCAAGCGTTAAAGAAGTGCCTCTCTTCAGGCTCCGCCACTTCCCCTGTGGGAATGTCAACTACGGATACCAGCAGCAGGGCTTACCCCTGGAAGCCTCCACACCCCCATGCGCCAGCAGTTACGAGGATACCGTCCTTCGGAACAAAAGCCACGTAACCCAGCAGGGACCCTGAGAACCCGTTGTCCTAGACTTGTCCCCCTGCAGCCCCTGCACCTTGGAGAGAAGTCCCATTACCCAGTACACCCACCGCAGCAAGGGAGCTGACAGCATCACCTTCCTTTTTGTGCCATCTTGCTCCTAAAGTGCCACCCTCCAAGTTGTAATTCCATCTAACCCGAGAGGCTTCAAATAACCGTAGCCCCAGTGCGGTAGAAGAAGCAAAGGGAGGGAGGATGGATACAGGAGACGGATGTTCACTGCAAGACCCAGCGGCTGTTGCATCAACTCATATGCATGGTTGTCGTCACACCCTTCCCAAGCACCTTCCTCAGTCGTGCATTCTCTGCTTAAGCGTGAAGCTGCAGCTCACTGCCCTGTCTCATGTCTGGGGCTCTCCCTGCCAGATCGGCAGCTGCTGTGGAACACCCGGAGATCTCCTGCACCTGGCAGAGGGGGGGTTGGGCGTAAAGCATCCTCCACCCAAACCAACAAAGTATACAGCAGCACTGAAAGGCGATGCGATGGCACATTCCCAAGTTGCGTTCCAGCTACAGCCCAGTCTTCAACAGTCCTTGAGTGGATGGTGGTGGTGACAGGGCAGTAGAAGGACAGTGGCTGTACTGCATCACTTGAGGAAGCACAGAGGACGGGTGTAGGTGCAGTCTGGGTGGGAAGGGGTGGCTGGGTGTTTGTTTTGTTTCCTTCCTCCTGTGCTTACACACCAAAACTTAGAAAAAGCCCTTTAAAATTCCTTCTGTACTACAAAAGTTGGACTGTCCTTCATCAGGAACTTGTGTGTCTCAAGTGGAATCAAGGTGAAGTTCTAAAGAACTACAGTTGTGAGAGAAACTTACACCATGCCCTGCGAAGGGGCAGCACCCGCACGCTCTGAGGTTCATGCAGCCTTTGACACACCCTGCAGTGACGGAGAGGCAGGAGCCTGCATTGCACCGCAGGCCATGTGCCAGACACTGTCTGTGTGGAGAGGGTTGGGAGCCCTGGTTCCTTGCACAGAACGCCTGTACGATAGAGATTTAAAGACAACCGCAGCATCGACTTGTTTTGTACACCTCGTGCATGAAAATATTCCAATTACGTGTATTGTCCAAACATAGATGTAGGAATTAATCCATGTGTAAAGATGTGTGTTAGTAACCTCAGCCTAGGGTCGTGAGGACCTGTTTTAGCATGAACGCTATCCAAAAAGGGTGCCTGGTTCCAAGGGAATAGGTGAGCTGAAGCATTGGCAAAGGAACGTGAAGGGGTTCTTCAGCCTAGGACTCTTCATTCCGGTGAAGTAACTCTGAATGTGGCCCTGGATCCCAGCTCTGAGGTAAGCTGCCTGTCTCATCAGGAAAAAAAACCAGAAGCCATGTACACACACTGCTAACCTTTGAGATCACAGAATGGTTTGGGTTGGAAGGAACTTCTAAGGCCATCCATCCAGTTCCAATCTCTTTGCCATAGGCAGGGACACCTCCCACTGCATCAGGTTGCTCAAAGCCTCAGAGAAGCTGCTGAATTTGAATGCATCCAGGGAAGGGGCAGCCACCCTTATCATGAAGAATTTCTTCCTAATGTCTAGTCTAAATCTTCCCCCTTTGAATTTAAAGCCATTGGCCCTTGTCCTATCACTACAGGCCATTGTAAAGAGCCCCACCCTGGCTTTCCTGTAGCCCGTTTCAGTACTGGAAGGCCTCAATAAGGTCTTCCTGGAGCCTTCTCTTCTCCAGGCTGAACAAACCCAACTCCCTCAGCCTGTCCTCATAGGGGAGGTGCTCCAGCCCTCAGATCATAGTTGTAGCCCTCCTCTGGACCTGTTCCAACAGCTCCATGTCCTTAGAATCATAGAACCACCAGGTTGGAAGAGACCCACCCAATCATCGAGTCCAACCATTCCTATCAAACACTAAACCGTGCTCCTCAGCAGCTTGTCCACCCATCTTATGTTGGTTATTCCAGAGTTGGACATGGGACTCCAGATGGGGTCTCATGAGAGAGGAGGGGCAGAATCACCTTCCTCACCTTACTGGCCATTCTTTCTTTTGGTGCAGCCCAGGACATGGGAGATGTACTGCCTCTGCCTAGCTTGGTGGGGACAATGCGTGTTACATGCTGAATGTTCTGCTGCTGCACACAGGCTCCATTAGCTTGAAGTTAAAGAATAGGTGTGATCCATATGAGGACAAGCTGAGAGAGCTGGGGTTGTTCAGCCTGGACAAGAAAAGGCTCTGAGCTGCTTCCAATACTGAAAGGGGTTGCAAGAAAGCTGGGAGTGGTGGGGGGCTCTTGATCAGGGAGTGCAGGGATAGTATCAGGAGAAGCAGGTTTTAAGATGAAAGAAGGGAGAGTGAGATGAGAGCTTAGGCAGAAATGTTTTCTTGTGAGAGTCATGAGGCATTGGCCCAGGTTGCCCAGAGAACTGGATGGGCTTTAATGTCCCTTCCAACCAAAACCATTCCACAATCCTATGCTCTCCAGGGCTGTTAGGCTTGCAGCTTTTGGCATGCGGTAGCCACAGAGGAGGGATTCTGGCTGGCTGAGGACTGTGCTGGTGTCACCGTGCTCCCTCTCAACTCAATAAACTCCACCACGGGGGAGTTTTGCAGAGTCTTGGAAAAACTGGTTAATTCCAGAGGCAGGCACTGTCAGGACAACTCTATACACTGGTGTGTTGTTCACACATAACAGCAATTTCCAGCATTCTCAGTGTCAGAACAGCTGTAGCTCCTCTTTGGGTAGGAGCATATAGTGCTTAGATTTTCCTTCACTGTAGTTACAGTATGGCCTTGTTTTCCTCACTCCGCAGTAGGAAAGCAGGAAGCAGGATGATGCCCAGGACACACAGCACACTGGGAAGAGCTTGTGTTACCACACTCATACTCTTAACAGTTTCTTTCCATGTGGAGGTTCCCTGGTCCCTGCAGATGTTTGGTTTCTGAGTGGAAGCTGCCAAAGGTGAACGAGGTCAGGACGGCTGTCCATCTGCCAAGTTGTCCCTTCATCTTCTTTTTGGAGTACTGAACCTTGTCTCTCCATCCCATGCCTGGAAGCGAAGCAAGGCAAGGCAGCTGGGCGTGCAGTGGAAGGCACAGTGATGGGAGAGGGGCCTCTGCTGCACCAGGTTGAAAGCGCAGGGGCCAAGCCTCTCACTGCAGTGTGTGCTATCGTGCATCTACAGGCTCCTCCCTGCATGCTCACAAAACCTCGGATGCAGGCTCAGCCTGGGAGCAGCCGCAGCACCACTTGGCACAGTCGTCCCTACACTGCATGGTGCAAGAGGTGTGAAACGGGCCCTGAAGATCTATCTTTGCGTGTCTGCTCTGGCTGCTGAGCCTGTCTGCCAGTTAACAGGAACCTTGACCTAGGAATAGCATAAAACAGCAGCAAAACCATCCCCCTTTGTCTGTCCCACAGGTAAATGCATCACAGCAAAACATCCCGGTTGTCCCATCCAGCTTCTTTCTGTAACAAAGCTTCATTGTAGGCGTGTCTCATGTACAGCAGTTTATTCAGCACTTATCATAAAGGAAGGGCCCATGCACTTCAAGGATGCTATAAAGGAACACACTGGTATGTGGTCATTGAGTCTTTTGTATTGACTGGTGTCTTTGTATTGTAACGCGTGTAGTGAACCGAGGCATGGAGACAAATAAACTGGCTGGAGCTGGCAGTGTGTTGGGCTGCGTGTGAGTGGACTAAGGGCACGTCTCCTCTACAACAGCCGTGGAGGGTGCTGGGTGTCCTTTTCCCTTGGTGACAGAGCAGAGGTATTATTAGGTGGGGCACTTGCCAGAGATGGCCTTGTCACAACCCAGCCCCATGAGCCATGTGACAGGCCTCCCCCTGCTCAGGGGGTGTTTGCACTGTAATCTTCCACTCTGAGCTTCCTACAGAGGAAGGCACCTTTCCTTCCACCACAAACCACCCCCAGGAATCGGCCAGCAAAGTACACGAGGGAAGACCATTCCTAAACATTTATATCCTGAGACCATTTTCCTTTGACACTGGGCCTTGAGGAGCTGCAATGCTGGTGCTCAGATAGTGTACATCACCCCTAGAACGACTCAAACTCCCATGGTCTTTGCTACCCAGGCCAGAGAGACCCTGCTTCCAGGTGTAGCTACAGAGCTGTGGAGGGTGCAGCCTGACACTCTTGGAGAGTCACCAGTGATTCAGACAACTCTTCGGAAGAGGTTATTCCTATGTATTCCTACCTGTGTGCAAGACAGGCCACGCAGAAGTGGTGGGACTGCAACAAACAGCCCAAGCTTGCTCCTTCCCCACACCCTGCCTCCCCACATACCTCTAGAAGAATTCCAGTGCCTGTCAGGAGAAGCAGTGACAGCCATTCTGCCTCAGCAGGCAGGAAAGGTGGCATTTCTGAGAGCAAGTATTTCATCTCAGAAACGGGGCTGCCCAGCAGGAGCGCGGCGTGGGGACAGCCCAGGGAACACAAACACAGGGTTGCTGCGGCAGCCAGCGATGCCTGAAGGCACAAACACTGCTGCTGCTCCTGGAAATGCTGCTCCATGCTGCATCCTCTGTGTAACGTGTACATAAGAGTAAAAGCAAGAGGGTGCTCTTCCCATAACCACCTCATAAAATCCTTTTTGCCAGGCTGTTCATCACAGTTTCATTTTACTGGTACCAGCAAGAAACAGATACTGGACAAAGCAAAGCTCAGTACATCATCGAGTATCCGCAGCTTCAAATAGAAAGCATTGATTTTTTTTTTACATTCAAAATTTACAGCTCTTGTATTCCATTAAAAACTCCCCTAAGTTAGAATACAATATGCATTATTTTAAATGCAGCTCAGAAAAATAGCTACAGCGATATTTAAGAAGTAAAAGCAGCAGAATTCTGTCTAAAAATAGGATATTACAGTGTAATTTACTTCAAGTAGGCAGGAGCCAGCAGAGCATTTAAGAATAAAATGACTGTTCTGAACACAAAGCCATCCTGATAATGTTTACATATACTGAGCAATTAAAAGACACCATATGTTTAAAACATGGACATAATATTAAAAGGCTGTTTTAAAAGGCTGATATGCAAATAACGTCACATCAGGGTGAGTTAACAGTGCTAACCTAAACCTACCCTTAAATTTATAACATTCTTAAAAGAAACTGATACTGGAAAGCATTCCAAAGGAAACAAAGAGCCAGGTATCCCACACAAATCATGTTCATAGCTTGCTTGAAAGCCCTGTGTATCAGTCACAGGAATCAACACGCTATTGATACAGGCTTAATAGCCCTGAGGAGGCTGTTGTGTACAGTTCCTTCGGGGCTCATTTGCACATAAAGGCTGTGGCACTTGCAGCCGCAGCACACGGAACACACAGTCCAAGGAGGGAAAGCTCTCCAGGAGAGCGCAAAGTGCATTAGTTTAGAGAGTGCTTCCTCTATGCAGCTTTTTCGGCAAATGCATACATAAAAAGTGCATTTTCCTACACACGCTGACATGCAGCGTGGTTGTGCTTTGAAAGGTTTTGCAGTTTATACGCGGCTGTGCACTGGGCTGGCCGCAAAGACTCAGACTCATCAGCCCTTTTGTGCTCTGGAGGGGCAAGAAGAGCGGTGGCTGAATGATAAAATACAAAAAATACTTCACAACTGCTTAAAAAAAAGGATCTTTTTTTTTGCTTCCTTATTGCTAGCAGCTGGTATTGGAGCTGCCAAAGCACCCGCTAACCAGACTGTCACTCACTAACCACCTCTATCAAATGCACGCAAGCGTTACCACTTCATTACTACACACAGGAAAATTATTTCAATACTGCATGAATCACAAAGCAACTGCAGAGAACAGAGCTACTCCCGTTCTCCAACTGGAGCATTATTCCAGTAACTGCAGCTCAAAGCCACGCTGCTTTTGCAGTGCCCTTCCCAGGAAAGGGCTGCTTCAGCAGGAAAAACAGAACAGTGGCTTTATTTCGTAATGCAACTGAACTTCAACTCTATTTATACATATATATTAAAATATAGATTTTTAAACACACATACATATATACTGATCTAGATATAGATAAAATCCAAATGTAGATTCAATAATTTAAAAATAATTTGTGTTCTAGACGGGGTCCTGCGTGCCTTCAATACTTATTTCCTATTGTGAAAGCCCCTTCTGTCTCAGCAAATATCATCAACGAGTTTTGCCCCATTAATCCCACGATAGGTCACTCTGCTGGGCCGAACTAAGACCCCGTGGTTCAGTTTACAGGTGAAGTAGCGCTTTTCCCCCACGGAGCCATCGTTCTTTCCCTTGGCACTTCGGAGCTCGAGTCCAAGCCATATCCCTGGCGCAAAGTCTATAGGCCCAATGTACCTGATCGTCCCCATTTCATTGGAGCTGGTCAGCAGAACCTGGGAGCCTTCATGCAGTTTCACTGGTCCCTCAGCCTGAGCTGTTGGGGTGTTACTCCAGCTGCGCCGCAACACAGAGCTCTTGGATCTGATTAGAAAAAAAAGAGGGGGAAAAAAGTCTTTTTTTTCTATAAAGCACCGCGGAAAAATCCATAATTTGGTGAAGGACTGGGAAAAATTCAAATCCCTTCTTAAAAAAACGGGGTTTGATCTCTTGTCACCAGCAAAACTTGTCCTAACATTAACTGAAATACGTGGAACATTGATTTCATAGAATCATAGAATCACCAGGCTGGTAGAGACCCATTGGATCATTGAGTCCAACCATTCCTATCAAACACTAAACAATGTCCCTCAGGACCTTGTCTACCCATGCCATAAACACCTCCAGGGAAGGTGAATCAACCACCTCCCTGGGCAGCCTGTTCCAATGCCCAATGACCCTTTGTGTGAAAAACTTCCTCCTAATGTCTAGCCTAACTTCCTCCTTTCACCTGACGTGATGATCCACCATATTCACTGTAGGTGCTAATAAATTAAGCAGTACATACTACTTGGGGCTTGGAAGAGTTCAGCCAAAACAGATTTTAGCCTGCAAGCACCACTCAGCATCACCAGGACAACGTGAAAGCCCCTACAAGGCTCCTACACTTCCAGCTGTGCGAGGTCACCAGAATTTGGAGAATATGCAGTGATGAACACCTGGAACACAATCTTAAAGCCAACCTGAACTCCAGGATTGTACTGGATACCCACGGAGAAACAGTCTACTACTGATCCATTCTGGGAGGACAAAAATGAATGTGTTAAGCTCTGGATGTAACATACACACAAAGATTTTCCTTTGAACAGAAACAGCAACACTAACAGCCAGCTTACCCAAACATTTCAAACTCTGAACACCCACCTGGCAAAGGAATTCCTTCTGCTTATCTCCTTTTGTGAAGATGCAGAAGTGGTGCTTCGGCTGCGTCTGAAACCTAAGGGGAAAGGCTCATCTTAAAAAAAAAACCCAACCCCTTATAACCTCCTACTCTGTGTGTTTTCCATTATCCTTCTGAAATAATATCCTTCCGAATGAAGCTTCCACTTCATTTGCTGCACATTCTCCCCTCCAGTCTGGAAATAAGTGATGAAACATCTCTTGAAATTAATGTCCATAACACACTCAGGTTTTTGGAGGACAGAAATGCAATTAAACAAACCCAACAACGGTGATTTGAAGCAGCCTTTTCACAAAAACCTTAGATAAGCAAGAAGATAAATAACTAGTTCCAGTATGTGTCAGAAGTTTTAGTAATTCCATATGAACTCATCCCCTACACTGACCCCTTGATCAATCTCAATTTAGATTACAGAGCAGGTTCCATTTACAGTTAATTCTGATTAGAATGCAACAGTGTAAGAAGGGAAGAGTGTAACAAGAGAAACTTAACTCTGACATTACATTTCTTCAGTATAGGGTTAATGACAGTATTTCTGCAGGCTACATTTTAGGAAGGGACCAGCCAGGCTCCTGGCTGGCATTTGGGCTGCTTTGAAAATCTGTTGTGCTTCCGGAGAAGTTGCCTTTGCACAGTGAGTTCTGGGTGCAGAACATTAGCCTACAGTAGGCAAGCTAAGCCAAATCAGTCTCTCAGTCCTACCTGGAAAAGTGTGATTCATTTTACTGAACGATGTCTCTGCGAGAGAATCCAGAGAACCTGTCAGTCTGAAAAGTAACACAACAAAAGTCATTTCAGTTCAACTCTGCACACACCTACTGCCGGAGTCCTTCTTGTCAAATATTTATTAAGTTCTGATTCCTCTCCTTCTCCATCCACCTCTACGAGACACGGAAATGCTGCCCAGAGCAAACTACTTTATTCAAGATAACTTGCCCTTCACCCAGCTAGAGAGCATGTATAATTTTGCAGCAAGTTCTTCCAACTAGTGGCAAAGTTTTCCTAAGCTAGGGTATTCAGGGGAAGAAAGAACACATCCAGAGTAACTGGACACAAATACAGGAGGACAGGGCACAGTATTCCTCAGATGTTCTTCCTGAAACCTAACAAAGCGGTGGATGCTTTGGTTCCTCTGTGCAGTTAGCCAGAATGAGAATAGCTCATCCAGTCATGTCCCAGGGCAGCTTCCTTTAAAATTCACATTTAGCTCAGTGCAGCGGGACTGAAAAATGACAGTAAGGTGTAATGAACACAGACTGTATCGGAAACAGAGGGCCTGTAGTGAGAAGTACTTGCAGTGGCTGAAAGAGTTGGGAAGCTGCATTTCCAATTTATACTCTGCTTTCAAAAGGCTGATCTAAACACCACCAGGTTTTTAATGGAGGTTATCAGCTTCCATTAGCAGAGAAGAACATTCAGTTCTTCCCTATCTGCTGTAAAACTTTGTTTCCCATTGGAAACACAGTAAGAAAGCATTTGGCAACAAAAATGTGAAACCCGCTTCAGTACTTACCTCTGTACCCGAGATGGTGGTGCAAATATCCCGTATCTGGGAAGGCAACGGAAGTACTGAACGCCGCCCACTGAGCCATCATTCTTCCCATGAGGCTTGTCCAATTCAATTCCACACCAGAATCCTACATTCCAAAACAGCAAATCCAATCTATTTTGAACAAAACACCACAGCTTTTTCTTCATCTGGAAAGTCAGTACAGTTGGTGTTCACCCACATCAAGGAAAGCAGCTTCTAGTTAAGGGACTGTCTAGACAGATCACCATAATAAATACAGATATTACAAAATAACTGTGTGATGATGCAAAAGTCCATATCAGAATAAATCTAATTATCTCAGCATTTTTATATGCCATTTTAATTATTATAGACAAGATGAAAACTTTTTTTTATATATACACTGAAGCCAACTGGAATGTTACTGAATGCGACAGGAGTTATTTGACAAAAAGGAGGTGGGAAAGAGCAGTAGTGGTGGTTCAAGCTACTCTTCAGTCCTCAGACTACACGGTCCACGCCTCATCTGAGATCATCAACACTAAAATTACAGTTTTACTAGTAATTCATCCCTTCCCTCCACTGAGCAAGCTCTAATTAATACCAATGGCAAGGCTGGCTGTGCAGTATCAGAAGGGAAGAAGAACCAGAACTGGCTACCAGTTCATCTCATACAGAAGACTAAGCAGGCATCCGGATGTTAATAAGCGTGATCATTCACAATCTGTGACAAATGAGAGCTAATTACAGAAAGGTGCTACATTTCATACTCCATTAGCAGCCCGTATGCCATCCATCCCCAAAAGATTCCAAATTTAATTCAAGTCACTTGGTGTGAAGGCACTGGATAACATGGGAATTCCAATTACCAGCTCACGAAGCGCAGCAATGACAGCTTACGCGTTAGAAGGGCTCTGTGCAACAGAAGTTTTCCCCCTCCTTATAGAATTAAATACAGCTCACATTGCAGCAAAAGAAACGCAGTTTGGGTAACCTCCGAGAGCTTTAAAGAATCATAAAGGTTGGAAAAGAGCTCTAAGTTCATCCAGTCCAGCCATCAGCCTAACACCATCATACCTAGAATCATAGAATCACCAGGTTGGAAGAGACCTATCGGATCATCGAGTCCAACCATTCCTGTCAAACACTAAACCATGCCCCTCAGTACCTCATCTACCCATGCCTTAAACACCTCCACGGAAGGTGAATCAACCACTTCCTTGGGTAGCCCGTTCCAATGCCCAATAGCCCTTTCTGTGAAAAAATTTTTCCTAATATCTAGCCTAAATCTCCTCTGGCGGAGCTTGAGGCCATTCCCTCTCTTCCTGTCCCATGTCACTTGGGAGAAGAGGCCATTACCCTCCTCTCTTACTACCTCCTTTCAGGTAGTTATAGAGAGCAATGAGGTCTCCTCTCAGCCTCCTCTTCTCCAGGCTAAACAGCCCCAGCTCTCTCAGCCGTTCCTCATAAGGTCTGTTGTCCAGCCCCTTCACCAGCTTTGTTGCTCTTCTCTGGACTCACTCCAGAGCCTCAACATCCTCCTTGTGGTGAGGGGCCCAGAACTGAACACAGGATTCAAGGAACCGTCTCACCAGGGCCAAGTACAGAGGGAGAATGACCTGCTGGTCACACTGTTTCTGATCCAAGCCAAGATG